>JAKCPI010000230.1:0-10240 GCA_023213315.1 Euborellia annulipes
ACCCATAATAAATATCTATATATATAATTCGCTAATGTCCTTGTCTGTCTGTCTGTCTGTCCGTCTGTCACGCTCTATTTAAGCAACTTCCAGTTGGAATTTTGAAATGAAATTTTATATGTATAAAGAGGACCTTCTCGGGATTACAGGAAAATTATTTTCATCCCGAAATTGCTATAACTTTTTGAGTTATTAATTCTTAAAGTGACTATTTCTCCCATAGGAAATGTATAGAGAAATATTTATGTATTCTTTTCATTTGTGTATTCCATGAATGTAAACAAATCCTCAAGCAGGCACTGAATTGGAATGGAATAATAATAATAATTTTCTTTTCATAAGTAAGAAGCAAAGGCGAGGGTCCGCCGCAGGCGGGCCCGAGCCAGTTGAGGGGTCCAGGGGGGCGAAGCCCCCTGTCTGGATGCAAATGCGGACGCCACGGCTTCTCATAATTCAGAAAAGGCGAGAGTCCGCCGCAGGCGGGCCCGAGCCAGTTGGAGGGGGGTCCAGGGGGGCGAAACCCCCCGGCTAGGCGCGAAGCCCGTCGAAGGCGGGCGACGCGGCTAGTATATTAATAAATTACGATCGCTGATGAACCGAAATTATAAAATTAGGTAATTTTGAAGTAAAATAAAATTCAGAGAAGTTAGTTGGTGACAAAAATGATTTTATAAAATTTTGAGAGGGGGGGGGGCGGGTTAGAAAAAAATTGCATTTCTTTTTATTAATCGAGGAGAGAATTTAAATAGAGTGAATACATATGTATTATGTGTACGTAAGGGAGAAAAGCGAGGTGGTCCATTAAAAAAAAATAAAGACTACCTGAGACCTGGACCCTACTATAAATGACGAAGTTATATTTTATTGAAATCCTCCTTGAAAAAAATTAATGCACTTCACAGTGAACCAAACCAATAAATAAATCATCTTTTCTTAATGCAATTGAAAGGAGAAAAAGCCACTTTCCAAGACGGCTAAGCACTTTGGTTGCCTAAGCTCAAGGCTCCACACTCAAATACATTCTGGTGAAAAAACTCTTCGCTGTTTGTACGAATATCATCATTTTTTTTTCTTTTCTAGTATTACTAACAAGTGCTAAAGGAATAGTCTATATGTATATACATTGTAAAATGTGCAAGTAATTAAAATAAAAATCGCCTACATTAAACAGGTTGACACTTACGGATAGACCTTTAGTTTTTCTTCGAGCAATCTTAAAATAAAAAAAAAATATAAAAAAAACTAAATAAATTTATTTTCTTAATTACAAATAAATATATTAAAAAAAAAAAAAAATTATTCCTATCTTAACGTGTTTTAAGAGAATCCCCAAAACTATGATACTATAATAAAAACGCTAGAGTAGACAAATTTGTTTGAGAAACTATAAAAAAAGACCATTCATTTAGATTTAAAGATTATATCTGCAAACGGAAAAAAATTTATACATATAAAAAAATTATTAAGTACAGGTGCACAAAAAATAAAGCCAAATGCTGTTTCGGTCGAAATTTATTTGTCCATCTTCAGGAGGCCTTGAATCTTAATCCAAAAATATTGAGCCATTTTAAAATGCAAAAAAATTTATTTTTTTTAATCTAAAAATGCAAAAACCATTAATATCCAACCGTAATAATTATAATATACAAAGTAAAAAATAAATTTTGATATTTATTTAAAAATTAACGGCCAAATAGTTCAGCACTCTTGCAAAAGATGGCAGGCTAGTCAAACAACCGGTATTATCAGATCACCCATAAGTCTATATTTATATATTTTTATGCTGTTATATAATAATATTTATAAACTATCCATTATTATAAGATCAAAGAAAACGCATGAAATTAAATATTGCCCTGAAGATAGCTACCATCCTGCAATCTTTTGGCAATTTTTGTGAGAGTTGTGTTTTTGGCTCACTCTTCAAGGCCCTTAATGCCATCTCTTGACAAAAATACGCCAACATTTTGACCCCTGAAGTCCCTTAAGGGCTTATATATAGTTTTGGCACAAAGTTCTTGATGCAAAAAAGTCCGTGCACATGTTTATTTTTTTTTTTTAAATCTCGAAAAGACTCTCTCTAGTTACATTAAGGGGGTTCAGGATCGACGTCTAAACGTACTTAAAAAAAAAACTAGACTATTATAAGGAATTTTTCAATGCGGTTTTTTTTTAAATGAATTAAATTCATAAGAGATTATTGGGACATCGAGCTATAATTTTTTTAATGACTTATTAAAAAATTATCGTAATTAATTTTTTTGTTATCAAGCAAATACAAAAAAACAATCTGTCCCAATAATCTTTAATTTTTTTTTAAATTTAAAAATGAATTTATTGTTATTATTAATCACATATTAATTAAGAAATTTTTAAAATAAGCTTAGATGATTTATTTAAAAATCAACTGTCAAATTAGTTCAGCATTCTTGCAATAGATGGCAGGCTAGTCTAACAGCCGATCCCCTAATAGCCTATATTTATATATTTTTATGCTTTTATAAAAGATTCATAATATATAATAACATTTATAAAGTATTTATTGTTAAAAGATCAATGAAAATCAACCAAATGCATTAAATATTATTAGCTACCATTCTGACATCTCTTGGCAAATTTTTGAATTACTTGATTTTTGGGCATACTTTTTATGACACACAACGCCCTCTTATCGGGAAAAACATGCGTAACACCTTCACTCCCGAGCCCCCTTAAAAACTCGCCCTTTTAAAAAAAATGTACATGTCAACGGACCTTTGTGCATCAAGAATTAGGGCAACTTTCTGCTTGAAATATATGTTCATGGGGACTGAAGATTGACAAAATAAATTTCGTCCGAAACGTCTCCTTGGGTATTTGGCTTGGTGTTTTTTTGTTCTAATTTCTAACATCAACATCAACTTTTCATCGAATAAGTTGAAAGATTATTAAATTATAATTCGCGAATGCTTTTAGATAGAATAGGAAGCGAAAGATTCTTTCATTTAATTCAAGATTTTTTTTTTTTTAATGGAGTTATGATTTATTAAGAACATCAAAATTAATCAACGGCGACATTTTAAAATAATATAGGATGACGAAAGAAATTAAACGAGTGTATCTAAAAAGAATAACGTCTATTCATAAAATAAAATATTATTTAAAGATCAATGTTTCTCCGTGATAAATGAGTAAAATTCCACCCCCTATTTAGGCTAATTATTTAAAGGGTGTCTTAAGGTTGTTCGGACATTAAGGGACTTATAAAGATTAAAATCTAATTTTTTAATATGTTATTAATAGGGCTCGGATTTCGCCCTATTTGCCTTTTTTTATTGGCTTAAAATTTAGACCAATATGATATGTGTACGTTTCATGTAATTCTGAATAAAATAAGAGGCATTTGTTAGTGCCTATAATGCCTATTTTGGCTGATTTTGGGTTTTAGTGCCTATTTTAAGTTCAAATAGCCAATTTCAATTTTTTACGAGCTATACATAGTCTAAATTTAAAATTTTTTTGAATTATCAAGAAAATATTTCAAGGGGGGGGTAAGAGGGGGCAATTACCCCCCCCCCCCCGAGATTTAAAAAAAAAACAACCTTTTTTCGCAAAAAAGTTTATTTTTAACGTAAAATTCTAAAAATTAATACTTAAAAATTTGATTTGTATTTATATTCTGGCTTAGAATGAAGAAGGGCTAAAAATAAAATCAAAATTTTCTGTTGAAGGCTTTTAACAAGTAAAAACATTCCCGGAAATGACAGTCAGCCATATTTAAAATGCGTTCATGAACGAAGAGAGGCACATTATACATCTTGCCAGGCTTGTACAGGGAATTGTAGATGATCCCTATTCATTATCCCTTCTAAACTTACACACCCCTTCAATGACCAGTAGAAGCCGTGACCTATTCTATTTACCGCATCCTAGGAATAATTTCCTTAAAAATCCCCCCTATATAGGAACGTATGAGTTGTATGATAGGGAATACGGTCAACTTGACCTTTACAAAACTTTTTTTCCCGCCCGTAAAATAATTTTACCTTTTTCTTTAAAGACGCGGAATTTTTTCCGCCCTGCGGAACATTTCCCCTTTTACAGGACTTAAGTTTTCCGCCCTGCGGGAAAATCCTTTCCTCAAGTGCGAATCATTTGACCTTTTTTTTTTGGCGTGCGGGTCGATCTCATCTTTTCAGACTCAGGTTTAAGCCGGCCGAAACCGAATATTCGGTCGGTTTCTAGTTATAATATGTTGACTTTTTGTAACCTGCCTATAAATGGTGGCTCAATGCTGTTGCGCAGTTAAATAAATAAATAAAAATAAGTAAGTCACGTGACTCAGACCAGTGCGGCAACGTCACATAAAATAAAACGTGTTTCACGCTTTCACATTTGGCAAATAGCCCACCCCATTATGTCTAAACTGATTTGGATTACTCATTGTAATATTATAAATAAAAATACAACAGCAAGATCAACATAAACAGCTGTTAAATGCGATGTTACCAGATCTTTATGTGAAAAGTCAAAAGTCATTTATTTATTATTTTAGGTAATTTATTTATTAACTTAATCCAATCATAGACCACTACTAAATTATAATAATGAATTTAATAATAATTTTTTTTTAGAATTTAGATTCTATTATGACTTTCTGTCCGAACAACCTTAAAAAGAGAATTTATTTATTTATTTTATTTTTTTGTTGAATAAATGATGCGTTGATTGCCTACATGTTTTCTGGTGAGTTGCTCCATCCCCGGCTGATTGCAGATTTGCACCAGATGATCGAGTTGGTAGAGCAATTTCTTACTGGTACTATGCACCTGCGAACACCAAGGCCACCACGTGCACACGTGCCACACGAGCCCATCATTAGCACCTCCGCCACCTTAACCACAAAACCCATAACTCCCACCCCAACAGAGAAAGAAAAAAGAGAGAGATAGAACACATGGACCATTTGAGGGGGGGAGAGATGCAACAACATCGCCACAATAATTATTGGCAAATATTCCATGTTAAATACACAGAAAGGGTGATGAAGAAGAGAAGAGAGACAGGTCAGCCACCGTTAGTCGGAAAGCGCAGCGCTGCAAAAGAAAAAAAAAAAAGGTTAGAAGAGTGCAGGTGCGTACGTGGAGGCCGCGACGGAAGGCTAGAAGACTGCTGGGTGGCACATGGGGGCCGGTCGGTGGAAGTCCGTGGCACACTTGGATCAACAAGTCGAGACCGTTGAGCAGAGCCTGGTAGGCGTCGTACACCTGCACAAGGCCCTCCATCAACACCGAAACACCAGCGCATCAGAAAGACCCCCTTTTTTTTTAGCTAAACTTCGGTAAGTTTTTGTTCTCGATGATTCAACAAATGTTGTTGTTGTATCATCAAAAAAAATAAAATTCAAAGATTTTTTTTTGGTTTTTTTTACTCAAATATATTTTTATTTATCTGGTATTTTTTGGTAAATCACTGATGCACAACCGTTTATGTCGTTACTAGCCGGTCCGCCCGCCTTTGGCAAACTTTTTGTTACACCCCCCCCTATTGACGCCTCCCCCATTTTGTAAAATAATACAAAAACAAACATTTTTTAATAAATTTATATTAAGGTGAAGTCAAAAAAAAAAAAAAAAAAAATATTCCAAGACATATGCAACCAAAATTATTTCTTTTAATTTTAAATTTCATTCGAAATTTCATTTATTCTCACCACCGCCGGCTGCTCTGAAGATGGCCTAAACCAGTGGCCGAAACGTCACAATAAAAGAAATAATAATTTTGGCTGGAATTTTTTTTTTTTCTTTATACATACATTTACTTACAGTAAATTTAAATGAAAATATTTTTTATTTATTTATTCCTATCCCATCAGGATCAATAAATTTTTGCCGATCTGCGGAAATTTTTTTTCTCTTGAAAATCATTTTACCTTTTTTTTTTTTTGGGGGGGGGGGGTGGAAGGAAATTTTTGACGCCTTAATTCCCCCGCACCCTCTGGTAAAAATCATTTTAGCTTTTTTTTTTTTAGGGAATCGAAATTTTGGCTACCTGCGAGAAATTTTTTTCCCTTCCCGTGATGTTGCCTTTTTTTTTTAGGGGAACGAAATTTTTGCCGCGTTGGCCGAAATTTTTTTCTCTTCCCGTGAATATCAGTTTACCTTTTTGCCCGCACCGGGGCCCAAGGTCCCCCCCCCCGCATCGCGGGATTTGCGGGGGTGTGTGTACTTTACGCCACTGAAGGCAAGTCAAAATTCAATGCTTTGAATGAAGGGCAAATTAATTTTCTGGAATTTTTCAAGCCTCCCCTTTTGAGAATTTGGAGACTCGAGCATTTTTCCATAACGTCCTCTAAAAGAGTACAAAATTTAGTTTTGAAATTCCAACGGGGGAGTTGGTCAAACAGAGGGTGACAGACGGACACTCCGCTATTATATATACAGATAGAATATTTTTTCTTTGCCTTATTTCATGATTGGGAACTTAAAAATTTATACGACCAAGCGCATAGTATAATGTTTGATCTGGGAGAAAGGCTCAGGTAATTATGGGCCTCATAGTGAGTAGAAGAAAGTCCTCCTTAGCTAGGATAACACATGGTCGCTATCCACGTACTCATCAGAAGTCAGATAATATTTACAATAATGCATCTAGTTCGGAGGTTGTGCATCCTTGATTGAATCGTCTTCAGAGAAACTTTTTCCTTTCTCTTCTGTTAATAAACGGAAATTATAACTAAATTTCAAAAAAATATTGACTGATTTTGTATCAAATTAGATTAAACTAGTTATAAAAAAAACCTTTGAATTTCAATATCAATATCATTAAATACAAATAAATTTTGTTATAGAAAAGAAGAATTTAGTGGTGAAGAAAAGAAAACCAAATTTATTCATATTCATAAGTTGACGCTGAAATGTCATTTCTTTATCCTCAAAAAAAATATTAATAAATTTATCTGAAAACAAAAAAGTAGAAGCATTATCATGTAAAGTTATGAGGAAATGGCATGCAATTCCCGAAACGTTAAAAAAAAAAAGAAGATTTAAACTTTCGACCGTAGGCTCTCGTTGAAACGTTTTGTACATTAAAATTAAATATACAAATTTAAACACTATGTTATTTGTTTCAAAGGTTTTATTAATTAAAATTAACACTTAATACTTCCTTGTTAACATCAGAAGTGATTGTTGATTACATTCTAATACATGAAAGTAGAAACATTATACATTAGAAGAAGTGGTACCAACTGCAACACATCAAAGTAATAAGTTTAGCTTACAAACTCAACGCTATATAATTAAAACAAATGACCTATTAGCAGTGGCGTAACTAGTTTTTTTTAGGCCCATAAGCAAATTATAGCTAATTTTATATTTTAATATTTATAAACGATATTTATAAACAAAAAAAAATTAAATAAATGATTTTTTTATATTATAAATAATAAATAAATAAATTTTTAATGGAACACGAAAGGGTTGCTTCCCTACGCCACTCCCTATTAGAAATTAAAATAATAATAGTAATAATAATACTCAATTCAAATAATTTTTTTTCTTATATATATAATAATATTATTATTATTTTATTACTTATACTATCTATATATTATTATTTTAATTTCTAATAGGCATGGGCGTAACTAGGGAATTTAGTTGGGGGGTCAGCCATTCTTCGAGAGGCCTGGAAGGCCCCATATTGTTTCAATTTTTTCTTGGAGAGGGAAGCCGTGATCCCCCTAGTTACGCCCACGCTAATAGTTCATTTGATTTAATTATATAGCGCTGAGTTTGTAAGTTAAACTTATTACTTTGGTGTATTACAGTTGGTACCACTTCTTCTTGTGTATAATGTTGCTACTTTCATGTATTAGAATGAAATTACTTCTGAAGATGACAAGTAATCGTCGAAATACAAGGTACGTATTAAGTATTAATTTTTAATTAATAAAACCTTTGAAACAAATAAACCTAGTGTTTAATTTGTATATTTAATTTAATAATATTTTACTTTCTTTTATTTATTTAAAAAAAAAAAATAAAAGAAACTTTTCTTTTTCTCTTAACCTCTTTTATTTTTGACTAAGAATACCTATATAAATACCTAACTAAATAAAATAATAAAGAGAAAAGAATAGAGAGAACAAACAAACAGGAATAAAAAAAAAGACCACAAGCCTTAACATCAAATTGCATAGCATTAAATTTTATTAATTTTTTAGCCGGGCGTGGGGAGTGCAATTTCTATTCGCGCTAACAGAAACGAGCTAAATAAATAAACATCGTTTAGAGCAGCATTTTCCAAACTGTGAAGAGTGCCTCCCAAAGAGTTTTATAAATAAAATAATAAATTAAAAAAAAAATATTTTTATATAAATTTATATTTAGCATTTTAGCATTAAAAATTTTTGTATTTTGTACTTTTTTTTTTTTTTTTTTTTTTAATAGAACGAGGCAGTGCAGGTTCAGCCAAAATGAAAAGCCTTTATATGCTTATTGATCCCGAAGACGTTTCGAGATATATTTCATGTCTCATCATCAGCCCGAAGATCGACATTAATAGTACAGTGTCGCAACAAGAGGGTGGGCATGGGGGCGATGGCCTTCTTTAAAGAAAGGGGTATATTTTTGCAAAAAAAGATTTTCATTTACTTTTATAAAAACAATGAAATAACCACAAGTAGAAAACGCATGGGTGGAACTTAATATTGTCCCTCACTGTACATATACTGTACTATTAATGACTCATTTCGATTCGAACTGATGATGAGACATTAAAAATATCGCGAAACGTCTCCAGGATCGATAAGTATACCCCTGTGATCAAAAAATAGTAAGAACTTTTGAAATAAAACACAAGATTTTTCCAAATTTATTTAATCTCCTTCAAAGTAGTCCCCTTGCACTTATGCCAACGTTTTTTCCAATCTTCGAAACTATTGGTATATTCGATTTCCGGGATGGCCTTTAATTCCTTCAGCGATGCGGCTTTTATCTCGTCAATCGTGTCTGCTTCAGTTTGGGAAACAGCCAGAAGTCCAACGGAGCCAAATCAGGAGAATACGGCGGTTGGGGGACGATATGAGTGTGAATGTTTTGGCGAAAAAGTCACAAAGAAGATGAGGCGTTTTAGATGGTGCATTATCGTGGTGGAAAATTCACCCAAATGAGCTTTCTCCCACAATTCTATTCTCTGGAGCCGAATGGACATTTTGGTCATGTCTACAAGGTCACGACGATTTTTCAGCACTAAATTTTGAATTTCCTTGACGTGATTCACAACAGTAGACGTCAAAGGCCGACCAGAACGTTCATCGTCATCAACGTGTTCTCTCCCTTCTTTGAACAATTTATACAAATCAAAAACGCTGGCATGGGACATGGTATTCACACCAAAGGTCTTCTGCAACAATTCCAACTTTTATGCAACTTCTTTGCTGAATTTTTTCACTCATGTTAAAAATCATTGAATGAAATTTTCGATTCTTACAAAAATAAGAGTAATACCAAGGTCTTTAAATACACAGGTTGGCCAGAAACTAGTAAACGAACAATTTTCAGGTCACAGGTTTTGATTGGTCCACGTCATGATGCTCCTCCTTGCTTATATTTATCTATTTGGCAGCTTTGTTGACTGTTTATTTGCTTTATTTTGTTTTATTTGCAAATTGTATAGTTTCGGACTAAACTAATTTAGACCCTTGTATTTATACTGCTTTATTAATAATACAAACCGAGTTTGACCCCCCCCTGCGTAACATAAATACTAGTGAGGTTATGGTCAAAATTTGACAGGAATGTCAGTTAGGGTCCTACCAACCTAAGAAAAAAAAAACCTATTTGGATTTACCCGCGCGATTTAAATTAAAAGTCTTATTACGTTTTGATCACAATAGTATAAAAGCTTTTCATTTAGCTGAACCTGCTCTCAATTCTATCTCCAACCATATTCACAGACAGCAAATTCCCAATCATTATTTTTTTTTTTTATTTTATAAAATGGAGGGAGAGAAGTCACACGCTAGAAATATTTTTGAAGAGAGGCGTTGTAACATAAAGTTTGGAAACCACTGGTTTAGAGAGAATCAAGAAATCCATCTTGATTCCTTCATCTACAAACGAATTGAGCCTATCACTCAATCATCGAACAGCTAATAATCTCGCACAAAAAAGAAAAAAATCGTGTAGCGTGTTTAAAGAGCATTTTGGTGCACAGTGGAGGGTGATCAAAAAAAAAGGAGATTACTAAAATAATAAAA
>JAKCPI010000231.1:0-124437 GCA_023213315.1 Euborellia annulipes
AGTGTCAATAAAAATAAAGTAAATATTAACAAATGAATTTAAGAGAACAAATGACAAAAATGGTTGTTTAGAGTTGGATATACAAAAAAAGTCATTCCCGAATTTTTTTTTAATTGAAATGTAGGCCTACTGTCGAATGGGACTCAAAAATCTGGTGGGTGTGACAAACACAGAACAAAACTTTCAATGAAAGTTGTGTGGTGTGCTAAGTTTCTACCAGATTTTTTATAATATTTATATGCATTTGTGTGTATGTTTGGAGAAGTGGTGGCGGGGGAGGGTGTATGTATTGTGAGCTATGAAATCTCTACTTACCCTTCCGGGGCAGTGAAGGTCACTAGAAGCTCCTTGAATTCAGCTCCCAACCCCAAATGCAGTGGCGGAACACAAATCTGCAAAAAAAAAAAAAAAAAAAAAAGAACATCTTTTATAATCTCTCTCTTAACAAATTGAGAAAAGAAAAATACCCCGAAATTAAAAAAAAATTATTTAGATTGACGTTACATATAAAAAGTCTCTGGACAAAAACAAATAAATGTCTTAAATTAAGGGATTAAAAATTCGCTATCTAATATTTAATTCGATCAATAAAAAATTGCAATAACACAGAGCTAGAGGTCTCGCGTCTTGTTTTACGGATCAGAGTTTCGCTTCATGTCTTGAGTGATTAAAAAAAAAATATTTTCCTGATTTTTACGATTATGTAAAGGAACAAAAGTAAGCCAAATTTTTATTTTGCTTGGAAAAAAAATCTGGTGTGACTGGTCGCACAGCCGACAACTTTCTCTTATCTTCGGTAATTGAAAGGTGTGTCCAGGTTTGTCCCACCAGTTTTTTTGTGTCGACATATATTTAGTTCCCGACAGTATTGTACATATTTTTTTTTTTTTTTTTTGGCTTAAATAAAATCATCGGAACCCTCGACCCTTGGTATACAAGGCAGGCGCGCTGCCAACTACGCCAAGCCCGAGGGCGTACGGTACATTTGAATTCTTTATTGTTCACAGATAGACCCACCATTTTGATCTTAATTGAAGTGGCGCAATAAGGGCGGGGCTTAGGCAAGGGGGTAATCTGGTGTGACTAGCCGCACAGCAGACAATTTTTTCTTCATTTCGGTAATTTAAAGGCGCATTCCGTACTTGTTTTCGAGAATATAAATACAAATCAAATTTGTAAGTATTAATTTTTAAAATTTTACATTAAAAATAATTTTTGCAAATCTCGGGAGGGGTAATTACCCTCTCTACCCCCTCACCTTGTATCCGCCCATGAGCCGAGGGGGCGCCAGGCCCGGACGCATTAAAGAAAGGGACGCCATCAGCGTTTATATTTTGACAAAAAAAATTGTATTGTTTATTGTAGCGAAGAGAAAAAATAACAATCTTATCTAAAAATAATAGGAACAGACCGAATATTCGGTTTAGACCAGTTTCGGCCAAAAACCAGCCGAAACTTGGCTTTGAAAAGATGAGGTGAGACTCGCAAGGAAAAAAAAAACAAACAAAGGTAAAATGATATTCCGCAAGGCGGGAAAGGGACGGAAAAAATTTAGTCTCCCTAAAAATAAAAAGGTAAAATGATTTTCAAGGGAGAGGAAAGCAATTTTCCGCATGGCGTGTGCTAGGCAAAATTAAAAAAAAAAAAAATCTGGTGTCAAGATATATTTAGTTGCTCTTAGCAATTTAGTTCCAAACTTGACCACGCGATGATTCATAGATGGCGCTGATCTACGAATGCTTCCACATCAGTAAAGTGTACTTGAAACGATTTCCACGAAAAAATTTCACTGATATACTTTTTAAAGAGCTTCTAAAAAATAGTTCATTTATGAATTTTAAACAAAATCTTTGCAGCGAAATTTGAGAAAACTGAAAAAGTACATCTGTAAAGTACTAGTACTTTTTGGCCGATTTTGTTCAAAAGCTTATTTACACGAGTTCGGAAAGTCCATCAAAATCTCGACATCGAATTTTTGACATGATCGAAATACTTTCTCTCTCTACATATATTACATATATACATAGGTAAGAGAAAGTAAAAAAGTTAAAATAATATGAATTTTGTATAGGAAATACAAGTTTCGATTTCGGTTACGGTTGCGGCCAAAACTAAGATTGAGGCCGAAATTCGGTTTCGGTTGAAAATCTTGTTTCGGTCGGACCCTAAAAAATAATATTATTTTCTTATTAGAATGAGTATTTAAATTTAATATTTATGTCATTTAGTCAACTGGTCTAGTCCAGTGAAGCCAGAATTTGGGGGCGGCATTTTGGCTCTAAAAAGATTTAATGTTGAGTAAATATTTAATAAAATATAATTTTTTAGTTTTTGGCAAGGGGTGGGTATAATTTAGGCCCCGGGCGCAATTTTTCTAAGGTGCGGCCCACAGTGGTCCCAGAGAAATTTTAGGGCGCCAAAAATCAAAAAACCGATGTCAGTAAATTAACAAAACATGAAATCTATTGTGAAGTACAGTCTTCAAGGCATCACCGCGAGAACCGTTGTATTGTATATATTTTTATGTGAGGTGAGCACGAAGTGGGCATAGTAGTTGAGTGTCAGGTGGGTTGTATTCTACACATGTTTTTCAACCGCGCCGTTTTCCTATGACGTAGTGTTTTGATTTTTTTCTGTGAAATGTTTTTAGGAAGTATTTTTCGTGCTGGACACGAATTTATATTCATTTTTCTAGAATTCCTTAACTGAAATGGGACGCGACAATTTTAGTGTTGACGACTAAAGAGAAGTTGAACTTTTTTGTATATGAGAATTTTTTATTTTTTTTTTACAATTATATGCTTACAAAAACCATGTAGAGCCATGTAGCAAAATCGACTTCCGCACATTTCTCCATTCAAACATGTGCTTTCACATGGCGTTTTCAGTTTTTGCGGTAATTTGCGGTTTTTTGGGACCACTGTGCGGCCCTGCTTGATTGAATCGTTTTACTTTATTTTTTGACGGGGAAGGGCGGAGGGGGGAGTCAAAAATTCTATCTACACCTCATTCCTGTAATAGAAAGATTTTTTTTTAATGTTATTATCTAACAATTAAAGGAAATAAATTCTTTTTTTTGTCGAGGCTCTCCAGATAGTGCTCCTTGACGAGAAAGAAAGAAAGAATCTCTTTTACAAATCCTCCTACTCTTCCATGGCTATGATTATTTTATTAATAGAAACACTTTATTTTTAAAATAATAGATTATATCCTAAGAATATAACTTAGAGAGTTTATCACTCTAAAAACAACATTGTTTGAATGAATGCTAATGTCCAGACTTGCTGCTTGCTCTCTTTTTAATATTACGTCAATGTCTAGCTAGAGCAAAGTGTTTATAAGCCCCCGGGTCTGGCGTAGTAGGTAGCGTGCCTACCTCCTATACCAAACGTCGCGGGTTCGGACCCAGGCAGTCCGATGATTTTATTTAAGCCATTTGGATACCAGATGGCTTAAATAGAAATGCCTGAACCCCAAATACATTTATTAATTACAACGGTTATCGTCTAAAGTCTTAAATGGCCTGCGTTGCCGAGAAGAATGTGTGAATGTGTGTGTGAGTGTGAGTGTGAATGAGAAAAAAAGTGTGAATGTTTAAAAAAAAAAAAAAAAAAAAAAAAAGTGTTTATAAATGCGATCAATTATACAGGCCTGAATTTTTCCAATTTTTGAAAATTGTCCCAAGTTTCGGGGCTGCAAAATGCAAAGAAAAATGAGGGGAAATAATGCAATTTCATAAATATTGCATGAAACACAAACTTTATTTATTTTTATTTATCATAAAATTTCTTTTAAAAAATCTGGTGTGACTGGTAGCACAGCACACAACTTTACCCTTCGGCAAGAGAAAGTTGTGTATTGTAGCCTACTTGTCACACCAGATGTATTGTGAAGACATATATTTAGGCTCCGACAGTATGGTACATTTGAATTCAAGATGTAAAAATCTGGTGTGACTGGCGAATAGCACACAACTTTCTCTTACCTACGGTAATCGAAAGTTGTGTACTGTACTTGCCACACCAGATTTTTTGTGTCGACATATATTTAGTTCCAGACAGTATGGTACATTCGAATTCAAGATGTAAAATTTATCTCAGCCAAAAACATCGGAGATGCAAAAAGGGCGCCTCGCATTGTTTTTGCCCAGCGTCGAGGTGAAATCAAAAAAATGCGCCTCGCTTTTCTGATTTATATAAAAGCGAGGAAATATTTTCACTTAAATAAAACCCCTACAGAATTTTATTTGTTTCATATATCCTCGCTTTTATATAAATCAGAAAAGCGAGGCGCATTTTTTTGATTTCACCTCGACGCTGGGCAAAAATAATGCGAGGCGCCCCCTTTTTGCATCTCCGATGTTTTTGGCTGAGATTTCACTTCTTTTTGTGAAATATTACATTTAAATTTTATTTAATAATTTTTGTTTATTAAATATTAAATTATCCCATGAATAGATCTTTTAATATGCATTCCAATCAGTAAAAAATAAATACATCGTTTGGTATCCATTCAAAACGATAAACATAGGATTTCCCTAAATTTTATAAAATTTTAGGATTTTTATTTTTGTTATGTTGGTAGGATATAAATACATCGTTTGGTATCCATTCAAAACGATAAAGATAAGATTTCACCAAATTTTATAAAATTTTAGTATTTTTATTTTTGTTATGTTGGTAGAATGTAAATACATCATTTGGTATCCATTCGAAACGATAAAGATAGGATTTCACCAAATTTTATAAGATTTTAGGATTTTTATTTTTTTTATGTTGGTAGTATGTAAATACATCGTTTGGTATCCATTCAAAACGATAAACATAGGATTTCACTAAATTTTATAAAATTTTAGGATTTTTATTTTTGTTATGTTGGTAGGATGTAAATACATCATTTGCTATCCATTCAAAACGATAAACATAGGATTTCACTAAATTTTATAAAATTTTAGGATTTTTATTTTTGTTATGTTGGTAGTATGTAAATACATCGTTTGGTATCTATTCAAAACGATAAAGATAAGATTTCACCAAATTTTATAAAATTTTAGGATTTTTATTTTTGTTATGTTGGTAGAATGTAAATACATCATTTGGTATCCATTCGAAACGATAAAGATAGGATTTCACTAAATTTTATAAAATTTTAGGATTTTTATTTTTTTTATGTTGGTAGTATGTAAATACATCGTTTGGTATCCATTCAAAACGATAAACATAGGATTTCACTAAATTTTATAAAATTTTAGGATTTTTATTTTTGTTATGTTGGTAGTATGTAAATACATCATTTGGTATCCATTCGAAACGATAAAGATAGGATTTCACCGAATTTTATAAAATTTTAGGATTTTTATTTTTGTTATGTTGGTAGGATGTAAATACATCATTTGGTATCCATTCAAAACGATAAACATAGGATTTCACCAAATTTTATAAAATTTTAGGTTTTTTATTTTTGTTATGTTGGTAGAATGTAAATACATCATTTGGTATCCATTCGAAACGATAAAGATAGGATTTCACCAAATTTTATAAAATTTTAGGTTTTTTATTTTTGTTATGTTGGTAGCACTTCTTATCACGTTAATCTATTGTATTTCTATCTGAAGGGATCTATCCTAAAATTTTTTTATTCCATTAGGAATGAAAATTACTAATATTAATAGATATGTTCCTAGATGACGTCATCAGGGAGCAAAATAGTTAGAATTGTCTTTTCGCCACGTTAAAGATAGGACAAATTTGAAATTTTGAATACCTCTCAAAAAGTCACTTTTGAACCAAAATGAAATTTTATATCAAAGGTATCGGGTTTTTGATAGTATCTATTTGTATTTTAAATTTCATCCAAATCGGTCCAGCAGGGAAACCTGTAGCTTTGTCTAAAAATTTGAAAATTGAAGAAAAGAATGAAAAAAAAAGAAAAAAAAGAAAAAAAATCTGGTGTGACTGGCGCACAGCACACAACTTTCTCTTACCCTTCGGTAAGAGAAAGTTGCGCACTGTGCTGGTCACACCAGATTTTTTGTGTCGAGATATATTTAGTTTCCGATAGCACCTTAGTTTCAAACTTGCATTTTAAATGTTGACTGCTTCAAATAAACTATGGTTATTTTTCAAAATTTTAATCTCATATTTGGACATTTTATACACAATATAGAATCGTAAATAAATACAAAATTTCATAAGAATTGGAAAAAAAATTTTAAATGCCTAAAAAGTTCTCAAAGGGGACCCCCTTTTGAATCGAAATTAACATACAAATCCCTATAGGAAATTAACCTTAGGCCTATGCGAAGATAAGGTGGAAAGGGAATTTAAAAAGAGTAGAGAGAGACGATAATGTTTGCAAGTGAGAGAGAGAGAGATACAGTGACGGCGCTAGCTTATTCTCAGTGGGGGGGGCAGGAGTGGGGCAAACTTATCAACAGGGGGGCAGTCAATAAATATATAGGCTACATCAACAGAGAAACAAAAAATCTGGTGTGACTCGTGGCACCAGATTTTTTGTGTGACCTTAGGAACCGACAGAAGTTTCGGATTCGGCCAGTTTCGACCAAATTTCAGCCGAAACTTCGTCCTCCCCGAAACCTGAGTTTGAAAAGATGGGATTATGCTCGTATACTAAAAAAAAAACGTCGAGTGAAATTCGCACTTGAAAAAAAAAGGTCAAATGATTTCCGCAAGAGGGAAAAATGGAAATTTTACTAAAAATAAAAGATGAATTTTGTATAGGAAATTTTAAGAAAAAGTTTAAAACAAGTTTCGATTTCGGTCGAAACTAAAATTGAAAGCCAAAATTCGGATTCGGCTGAAAATCTTGTTTCGGTTGGACTCTAGTGGACAATGGCGTATATTTAGTTTCCAACAGTATGGAACATTAGAATTCAAGATGTAAATTTAATAAATATGATAAAATGTTACTCTGGCAACCATTGCTCCTATCTTTCCTATAAAGTACAAGAGTAAAGTGTGCTTCAAAAGATTCCAAGGGCAATATACATTTTAATGAGAATCTAAAAAATGTCACACCACCAGCCGTACAGGGAAATATTTTCACTTTTGGTTGGCAGGCTTCCTATCTCCTGAGCAGGGCCGCAGACAGACTTGACGGGCCCCGGGGCCACTTACTAATACGGCCCCCCTCCCCCACAAAAATTTAAAAAAAAAAATTTAGAACTTAGGTAAAAGGCTATTGTGGCCTTCATGCCAACAATTTTTTACACAGTTTTTGACACAACCATTGAAATAGTTTTTTTTTTTTTTTTTTTTTTTTTTTAATAAAAACATTCACACTTTTTCTCATTCACACTCACACTCACACACACATTCACACAGTCTTTTCGGCAACTCTGGCCATTTAAGACTTTTACGATAACCGTTGTAATTTATTTATATATGTATTTGGGGTTCAGGCATTTCTATTTAAGCCCATTGAAATAGTTATACATACATAGCTTACAATATTTATTTAAATAAAGTTACTTACAAATTTTCCCTAAAAAAAAAAAGAGTTACAATAATTTATCGAGGCCCGACCCGGACAGAGGTTTTCCGGGGAATCTGGGGGTATGGAAAATTTTTGAAAATTAGCCACTGAAATCTGCGTTTTTAGCCTGAGTCGTGAAAAGATGATTGAAACTTGATTTAAAGGGCCCGGGGCCCCTGAGAAAAAAATTTCAAGAAAATTATTTTTTCTAATTTAAATTTTAAGATTTGAGCTAAAGGGCGGGCCCTCTGGAGAGAAAAATTTCAAGAAAATGTTTTTTTCTAATTTAAATTTTAAGATTTGAGCTTTAAGGAGCCGGCCCTCGAGGGAAAAAATTTCAAGAAAATGTTTTTTTCTAATTTAAATTTTAAGATTTGAGCTTAAAGGGCCCGGGCCCTCTGAGGGAAAAAATTTCAAGAAAATGTTTTTTTCTAATTGAAATTTTAAGATAAATTTGAGCTTAAAGGGCCCGGGCCCTCTGAGGGAAAAAATTTCAAGAAAATGTTTTTTTCTAATTGAAATTTTAAGATTTGAGCTTAAAGGGCCCGGGCCCTCTGAGGGAAAAAAATTTCAAGAAAATGTTTTTTTCTAATTTAAATTTTAAGATTTGAGCTTAAAGGGCCCGGGCCCTCTGAGGGAAAAAATTTCAAGAAAATGTTTTTTTCTAATTTAAATTTTAAGATTTGAGCTTAAAGGGCCCGGGCCCTCTGAGGGAAAAAATTTCAAGAAAATGTTTTTTTCTAATTTAAATTTTAAGATTTGAGCTTAAAGGGCCCGGGCCCTCTGAGGGAAAAAATTTCAAGAAAATGTTTTTTTTCTAATTGAAATTTTAAGATAAATATTGAGCTTTAAGGGCCCGGGCCCTCTGAGGGAAAAAATTTCAAGAAATGATTTTTTTTAATTGAATTTTTAACCATGAAAATTAATTTTTATTAGAATTTTTAGGTTGGAGCGCAATGGGCCCGGGCCCCCGAGGAGGGCCGGGGATATAGCCCCCCTGCCCCCCCTGTCTGCGGCCCTGCTCCTGAGAAATATGAAAGCCCAGAAATTTTTCTGAAAGATATTGGCTATGCGCAGAATTTCTCAAAATCAGTATCAATTTCTTCTGAATCACTTGAGCTTGATTCATAGCTGGTGGATTTACATTTGTACTCGAAGTAGAAAATTTTTTTTTAGATTGGGGCTTAATAAAGTTTTTTTTTTTTTTTAATTTAGGTCTTTTTCGGCATCGAAGGCCATTTAGACCCCGTCTCTATTTATTTCAATTCGATTGGTAAAGTTATCGGATATTTTTTTTTCTTTTCGATGACATTTTACTGGCACAAAAGAAAGATATTTACTTGACAAAAACTTGAGACTAACCAGAGAGTAACTAAATTTATTTATTAAAATAAAGAATTTAAAAAAATAATCTTTCTTTTTTACATTGAAATAAAAAGCTTAAAACTTAAATTACATTTTTTTAAGGAAAAGTGAATAATTTTAGAAATTTTTTTATTTTGGTTTTCGAGCTGATTGGGGGGGCATCCAGGGGGGGCAGAGATCCTTGCCGGGGGGGCGCATGCCCCCCTAGCCCCCCGTAGCGCCGTCACTGGAGAGATATATATGTTTTCTTTGAAACAATTAAAGACACAAATAAATTTAAAAAAAAATGGGAATTTAAATAATAATTGATTTTTAATCTAATAAAAAGAAAAAGATTTAAATTCCGTTACCATGGCAACCATTTCTATCTTTCCTATGAAGAACAAGAGTAAAGTGGTCTTCAGAAGATTTCAACGGCAAAATGAGAATATACATTTTAAAGAGCATCTAAAAAATAGTTGATTTATGAATTTTAAAAAAAATCCTTGGAGGGAATTTTGAGAAAATCGAAAAAAAACTGAAAAAGTACATCAGTAAAGTACTAGTACTTTTTGGCCGATTTTGTTCAAAAGCTTATTTTGAGATTCTTCAAAGGTACCTAAGTTAAATATAAAATTTCAATCCGCTAGCTCAACTCCTTCATGCTAAAAATCTGTCCACACACACAGACACACACACACACACACACCCCACACACACACACACACACAGACCAATTTGCGGGACCCACTTTTTTTGGACTCAGGGGACCTCAAAACATGTATATCCATCAAAATCTCGACATCGAATTTTTGACATGATCGCAATACTTTCTCTCTCTATATATATTAACATATATAGAGGTAAGAGAAAGTAAAAAAAAAGGAAAAATAAGAGACTAACTTTTGACCTTCCGAAATCGGCAAAATCTCAACTTTGAGCCTCTGCCATTCTTTTTGGGACAGGAATTTTTTTTTGAATTCGTGCTCAAAATAATCCTTATTTATTCTAGTTTAATATAAAAAAAATTTCGCTCCGATATCTTAAAACCTTTTTGAGATATTCGCCCAGAAAGAGAAAAGTTTCTCAAAAAAATTTTTTCACGTCCCTATCTTTTATTAAGGATTTAAAATCATTCTTGATAATATAGTCTAGGGACGACTCGTCCATCTAAATGCAATGGGCCATTGGCATCTATTGGAATATCAACTAAATGGTAGTATTAAGCGTTTCTTTGCTTTCTTTTGCTTTTCACATGCTCGGCGACGAGTCGCTCCCGCGACTCTTGATAAGTATCGGAAAATATTTATATTTTGTTACTATGGCAACCATTTCTCCTATCTTTTCTATAGAGTACAAGAGTAAAGTGGTCTTCAGAAGATTTCAGTAGCAAAATGAGAATATACATTTTAAAGAGCATCTAAAAAATAATTTATTTTTGACAAAATCGTTGGAGCGAATTTTGAGAAAATCGAAAAAAACTAAAAAAGTACGTTAGAAAAGTACTAGTACTCTTTGGCCTTCGTGACACGTCCCAGTGGGGTGGGCAACTTCCGATGATACGACTGAAGGAAGAATTAATTAGCCCTTAATTCATTATCTCTTTAGCACATCTTTGCAAAAGAAAAATTCCCAATAAAATGTTAATATAGGTTATTTAAAAAAAGAAAAATCAGGTGTGATGGTTCGCGAATCACGCAACTTTCGCTTCCCTCCCTTCGTTCTGTTGGATCTAGAGCAGTGGTTCCCAACCTGGGGGGGGGGGGCGCGAGGGAAGAAAACGTTATCTGAGGAACTTGATTAATTTTTACTTTCTCTTACCTCTATATATATGTTAATATATAGAGAGAGAAAGTATTGGATTCATGTCAAAAATTCGATGCCGAGATTTTGATGGATATACACGTTTTGTGGTCCCCTGAATCCAAAAAAGTGGATTTCGCGACATGGTCTGGCTGTGTGTCTGTCTGTCTATGTGTGTTCAATTTAAAACATGAAGGAATTGAGCTACGACTTTGAAATTTTATATATAAGTTAGACACCCACCAAGGGCGTGAAAATAAGCTTTTGATCAAAATCGGCCAAAAGTACTTCACTGAAGCACTTTTTCAGTTTTGATTATAATCCCAAAATAAATTATTTTTTAGATTCTCTTTAAAATGTATATTCTCATTTTGCCATTGAAATCTTCTGAAGAACACTTTACTCTTGTACTTTAGAGGAAAGATAGAAATCATATAAATATTTTCCCATATTTATAAATTTTACATCTTGACTTCCAATACATGTATATCGGTGCAAACGACACAAAAAAAATCTGTTGTGACAAGCACAGAACACAACATTCGATTACCGAAGGTAAAAGAAAATTGTACGACCAATCACACCAGATTTTTTGGTATCTAAACGTACCGCGGACTGCCACCACCGATTTCAGAAATGTTTTTTTTTTTTTTTTTTTTTTAAACATTCACACTTTTTTCTCATTCACACTCACACTCACACACACATTCACACAGTCTTTTCGGCAACTTAGGCCATATAAGGCTTTTAAGATATCCGTTATTTATTATGATACAATTAGGGGGTCCAGGCATTCTTATTTAAGTCATCTGGTATCCAAATGGCTTAAATAAAATCATCGGACTGCCTGGGGTCCGAACCCGCGATGTTTGGTATAGGAGGTAGGCACGCTACCTACTACGCCAGACCCGGGGCATTCAGAAATGTTAATAAATAAAAATGTTTGAAATTAAACTTGAACAATTGTTGTCCTAGAAAACATTCCTTTGTTTAATAGCGCTTGCTTATGACGCCTCCTACTAAAATAAATCCCGCTGTCTCTCTTCTCTCTCTCTCTCTTACTAAATCAATAAATCTTAAAGAAAAAATTGAATATTAACTTTCCAAGTCATGGTGAATTCAGTTCAGTTCAGTTCCTTTAAATTTTAAAATAACTCGTGTCATCTAATAAATCCAACATTAATTTTCATTTCTAATTCTAACACCATGACTAGCAAAAGACCTTCCTTCTATCCATGGGTCCTAGAAAAGACAGAACTGTTGATGAATACAAACAAAATTTGGTGTTGGCTGTGCCTTCTACACAGCTTTTGCTTGACTTCAAACTATTTTTACTTTCTCTCACTAGCGGTCCCAAGGGGAGCCCAGAGGGGCCCGGCTCCCCCCCCCCCCATTGGATAGACAAAAATTCAAAAGTTTTATTTAATATTTTAAAAATAAACAAAAAAATTATAAATTTTTTCACGTCTCAGGATAGCTAAAAACGCAAATTTCAATGCCTAATTTTCGCCCTCGGGGCTTGGCGTAGAGGTTAGCGTGCTAACCTCGTATACCAAGGGGGGTCGAGGGTTCGGACCCCAGGCAGTCCGATGATTTTATTTAAGCCATTTGGTATCCAAATGGCTTAAATAGAAATGCGTGGACCCCCCAATAGATATAAATAATATAACCGTTATCGTCAAAGTCTTAAATGGCCTAAGTTGCCGAAAAGACTGTGTGAATGTGAGTGTGAATGAGAAAAAAGTGTGAATGTTTAAAAAAAAAAAAAAAAATGCCTAATTTTCAAAAATTTTCCCATACCCCCTAGATCCCCTGAAGTCGTCTGTCCGCCTCAATAAATAATGGTAATCTAAACCTAGGTATGAATATTATTCATATTTCAGTATATTTGGTCATTTTTTTAAAAATGATGAATTTTTACTTTTTGACTTTTGTCATGTTTTCTTGTAAGCCAACGATATATATACTTTTTTTTAGCTAGCATATTATAAAATTTGCAAACGAATACAGTTCTTTATTAATGTAAATTTGACTCTTCTAGTGTGTGCCACTGCCTCCTCACTAGGGTGGCGCAAAAAAACCGACTAATTTTTTTCTCGTTATGTTAAAATTTTATAGACGACAAAAAATATGTTTCTCAAATTTTCAACTTAAAATATTTAAAAAACAAACATATCTGGCAAATTTGCTATCTTAAACGATATATTGACTGGCTAATTAACAGTCTTTTTGAGCGTTGGTTGAAAAAGGAACAACTTGTTCAAACAAGGCTCTACCTAGTTAAAATATTAATTTTTAGGGGTCGCTCAAAATTTTTTTTTATTTGTCAGTGCATAAGCTTTCGATGTTTTCGAGCAACTTTTAAATATTGAAAACATCGAAAGCAATGCAAATAAACTAAAAAAAATTTTGAGCGACCCTTAAAAATTAATATTTTAAGTTGAAAATTTGAGAAACTTATTTTGTTTTCGACTATAAAATCCGACTATAACGAGAAAAAAATTAAAAAAAAAAAAAAAAATCGATTTTTGACGAACTTGGAAATTTTTAAAAATTTTGATCGACCCTTAAAATTTTTTTTTTTTTTAATTCATCTTTGGAGAGGTCTCTTAAAACATGATAAACTAAAATATTGTCTTACGAGATCGAAAAAAATTGGTCGTTTTTTTGAGAGCTTAAATGAATAAAAAAAAAAAAAAAAAAAATTGGGTCCCCTTTGACAAAATCCTGGGACCGCCACTGATTTCTCTTACCTATATTAAAATATATAGAGAGAAAGTATTGTTTGATTTTTTTTACTCGTACTTTGTTCTCATTAACAAACATGTTCATATATTTTCATAGTAACAATATATGACAGGTGTGGCCAAACTTTTATCCATTAAGAGCGACTTTTGCTTAAAAAAAAGGAGAAAAAAATTGATTTTGGAGTTAATTACTCGGGATTTTTGTATTTATTCTATTAGAGTTTCTCTTTCTGCACCAAATGACATCCCATTTAGTCTGATCTGATTAGCCGTTCGGAACCTACAGGGTTTTAAACTTTAAAATTAGAACTTACCGCCGTGCGGTAAAATAAGATAATAGGAAAAAAAATAAATGGTGGAAACTTTAGCTGAAAAATCATTCTTTCTAACCGTATTTTCAACATAATTATATCTCTTGAGACAGAGGAGTTATTCAAGCCGATAAACTTTTTCGTCCATGCCAATATACACACATGCATTGTAAGACGTTGTCACGTCAAAATTTCCTGTATGAGTATTGAATTCATGTCAAAAAGTGAATGTCGAAATTTTGATGAAAATACTCATTTTGAGGCCAAAAAAATTGGTCCCATAAAATCTGTGTTCAAAATAAAACAAGAAGAAATTGAGTTATAAGGTTGAAATTTTATATTTAAGTTTGGCTCCACCCTGAGACGTAACAAGAAGCTTTTGAACACAATCAGCCAAAGAGTACTAGTACAGTAGAGCATAGGCGCCGGAACTGGGGGGGGCAAGGGTACATTGCCCCCCCCTGGCATCCTCTAGGAGGGGGCGGGGGGGGGGCAAAATTTCTTCTTTTATTTCATTTGTTTTTAAAAATGATATATTTTTACTTTTGAAAAATTTTTTTTTTTTTTTTTTTTACTACTTTTGAAAAATAAAATCTTCTAAATTAAAAAAAAATAAAAGAGTAAGAAATTCATATTTTTCCAAATTTTTTCCAAAAATTTTTGATAAAATCACTACCAAATTTTTTAAAATTTTAATTTTATTAAAATTGTGAAAAGTTTTATAGTAGATTTGTTTTTGTTTTATACTATTTGAACATATTAAATTATTTTAATTTTCTAAAAAAAATATTTTTGCCCCCCCCTGATTCAAATTCGTTCCGGCGCCCCTGCAGTAGAGTCCCGTTAATCCGAACTAATTGGGACCGAGGGTCGTTCGGATTATCGGGAAGTTCGGATTAACCGGAATTGTAAGCTTAAATTAGTTAATTTTGATAATAAAGTTGTATTTATAACGTTGTAAACCGTGAAACTTGTCGGTGTTATTAAACTCTAAATAAATATTCCATAATATTTTTACGTTTAATGGAAAGAGGATGCAGCCAAATAATAGAGCCTCTATTCAGTAACGAACACTCTTTATTAGGAACGTTTCGGCTGGGATCAACCCTGCCATCTTCAGCCTTCAAAGCTAGAAAATTATAATACATTCATTTATCACATTTTTCTCATATTAACATGAATATTATAATAATAAATAAACTTACAGTATATTTGTATTTTTCATATATAAATAGAGTTGTCATGGTTTAACAATACAAGATTGATTGCATTATAGGTCGAATGAATGTAATATTTTCTTAATACCAACAAGTGATAACATGAAGGTTGAGCTTATAATAATATAAAATTTAAACATCTGATTTATTTAAATAAAAATTTTTTCCTTAAATTGAATTAAAAAGAATATTCAAAAATAGCAAAATAGGATATTTCTAAGATGTTACAATTTTTTATTTATGGATAATTTTTTTATATAATACAATTCAAATCTCATTGCTCAAATTAGGTGAATGTTTATTTTTTTATAAAATACAACTATATATTTACTAATTATTGTTGTCACACAGAAGGGCAGCATAGAAATTACTCAATCCCACACAGTCTGTTTGGAAGTTTAAAGCCCTATTACCATATTTTTTAATAAAGCATTTTTCAGCTATTAGCCTTTTTGCAGTGTTATTCTCCACAGAGAGAGTTACCACATTATTAAAATCAAATCTATGCCCTGTCTCAAAAGCATGCGTACTAAGAGCCGTCGTTAATTTTTTAAGTTTTACGCTACTCTTATGTTCTGTAATTCTGACCCCCTGATATCTGCCAGATTGGCCAATATAAACACTAGAGGCCTGTGGGCAATCTAAACAATTGATTAGATATATAGTGTTTTTGATTTTATTTTGTGGTACGCTATCTTTATTATTAAACAGGAAAGATATATTTTTTTGTTGTTTTTGAGCTATTTTTATATTAAAATTATGTAATAATTTTATTATTTTTTCAGACACATAAGGGATATATGTTAACGAGAAATACATGCTTTGAGTATTAACTGATATATTTGTAACATTTTGCCCTGTCACATTAATACTTTTATTAACATATTTCATTTGGTAATTATATATGACCTTACTGATAACATGATTAGGGTAACAATTTCTTTTAGCGGCTTCTCTAAATGTTTCTAAATTTTTTTGATGAAATTTTATATCACTCAATTCATAAATTCTTCTCAAAAAATAATTGAGAGTAATTTGAGACAGGGCATAGATTTGATTTTAATAATGTGGTAACTCTCTCTGTGGAGAATAACACTGCAAAAAGGCTAATAGCTGAAAAATGCTTTATTAAAAAATATGGTAATAGGGCTTTAAACTTCCAAACAGACTGTGTGGGATTGAGTAATTTCTATGCTGCCCTTCTGTGTGACAACAATAATTAGTAAATATATAGTTGTATTTTATAAAAAAATAAACATTCACCTAATTTGAGCAATGAGATTTGAATTGTATTATATAAAAAAATTATCCATAAATAAAAAATTGTAACATCTTAGAAATATCCTATTTTGCTATTTTTGAATATTCTTTTTAATTCAATTTAAGGAAAAAATTTTATTTAAATAAATCAGATGTTTAAATTTTATATTATTATAAGCTCAACCTTCATGTTATCACTTGTTGGTATTAAGAAAATATTACATTCATTCGACCTATAATGCAATCAATCTTGTATTGTTAAACCATGACAACTCTATTTATATATGAAAAATACAAATATACTGTAAGTTTATTTATTATTATAATATTCATGTTAATATGAGAAAAATGTGATAAATGAATGTATTATAATTTTCTAGCTTTGAAGGCTGAAGATGGCAGGGTTGATCCCAGCCGAAACGTTCCTAATAAAGAGTGTTCGTTACTGAATAGAGGCTCTATTATTTGGCTGCATCCTCTTTCCATTAAACATATCAGCTACAGCCACGTCCTATTATTCAATAATATTTTTACTTTCTCTTACCTATGTATATATGTAATATATATATAGAGAGAAAGTATTGGATTCATGTCAAAAATTCGATGTCGAGATTTTGATGGATCTTCACGTTTTGAGGTCCCCTGAATCCAAAAAAGGGGTTTTCGCGACATGGTCTGTCTCTGTGTGTGTGTGTGTCTGTCTGTGTGTCTGTCTGTGTGTGTGTGTGTCCGTGAACAAAATATCTCAAGAACGAAAAGAGCTAGGAAATTGAAATTTTATATTTAAGTTAGACACCCCCATGGGACCTGACACGAAGCTTTTGAACAAAATCGACCTAAGAGTACTAGTACTTTACTGATTCACTTTTTCAGTTTTTTTCGATTTTCTCAAAATTTGCTCCAACGATTTTTTTTAAAATTCAAAAATCAATTATTTTTTAGATTCTCTATAAAATGTATATTCTCATTTCAACATTGAAATCTTCTGAAGACCATTTTACTCTTGTACTCCATAGAAAAGATAAGAGAATTGGTTGCCATGGTATGAAAATATAAATATTTTCCCTTATAAATTTTACATCGTCGGAAACTAAATACATGTCGACACAAAAAATCTGGTGTGACAAGCACAGTACACAACTTTCGATTACCGAAGGTAAGAGAAAGTTGTGTGCTGTGCGCCAGTCACACCAGATTTTTTACGTTTAATTAAGAGAAAAAGAAACTTTCATTTATATTCCTCTTAAAAAAAAAAAATCGTACGCAAAAAGAGTTCGGATTAACCGGAAGTTCGTATTAGCGAGGTTCGGATTACCGGGACTCTACTGTACTTTACTAATGAACTTTTTCAGTTTTTTTTTTTTGAGTTTTCTCAAAATTCCCTCAAACGATTTTGATTAAAATTCAAAAATCAATTATTTTTTAGATGCTCTTTAAAATGTATATTCTCATTTTGGCCTAGAAATCTTTTGAAGCACACTTTACTCTTATACTTCATAGGAAAGATAGGAGAAATGGTTGCCATGGTAACAGAATATAAATATTCTCCCATACTTATAAATTTTACATAGCCCTCGGGCTTGGCGTAGTTAGTAGCGCGCCTGCCTTGTATACCAAGGGTCAAGGATTCGAATCCGAGGCAATCCGATGATTTTATTTAAACCATTTGCATACCAATTATTGGATCAAAATAATCTGGGGTGACAAGCACAGAACACAACTTTCAATTCTTGAAGTTGTATGTTGTGCAATCAATCACACCAGATTTTTTTACCACTGTTAGGTTGGCAAAAAATTAATATTTCAAAAAGGTGAGAAAATCGTGTTTCTTAATAAATATTTGGCGGCCATTATTACCGATCCATTCGGACCGATTCACTTATTTGAATACCCTCTTAGGATCACCTAGGGCTATAAGTCTCCCTCTCCAGCGAAAAAAAGCCATGTCCTTTTATTGTTAGTCCTGAGGTTTATATATTCTTTTTTTTTTAAGGATTGTGGTTGAGTGATTCTGTGGGTTTAAAGGCAAATAGCCATAAATCAGGAATTAACGAAATACGTAAGACTTTTGACTTTTATTTTCTATCTCTTTCGCTTTCGTGTTATTTATTTATTTTTTTTTTTTAAAACCACATCAACACTCTTTTAAAGATAAGAGACATACATACACATCCGAATTATGAGTGATTTTCAATCTGTTTTAGCAAAAAATTAGGGTAGAAATATTTAAAATCTACTAGTGATGAGAAGTGGCTTTAGACTTTGAATTGGGTATAGGCGACTTTGTAGCCAAGGAAAAACTTTTATTTAATTAATTAACCGTCGACGTTTCGGTCGCAAATCGCGACCTTCTTCAGGATTCTAACAATTAATCGCCCTGAGGAAAGTCGTTATTTGCAACCGAAACATCGACGGTTAATTAATTAAATAATTAATTAAAAGTTTTTTATTTTATTCCTTGGCTGCAGTCTCCTATACACAAATTAAAATCTACTGTCTATGGTATACCCCAACAAGAGATTTGATAAAATCTTTTTAATTATTATTATTTGAAATTCCTATCGAGATCCCCGTTTATTTACCAGAGTTGCTTTCGTGCACGAAGACACACACCTCCAAACCAACCGGCCTCTGGCCCAAGGGCAGATCCAAAGGTGTTTCTCGGGGGGGGGGTAATCTGGTGTGACTCGTCGCACAGCACACTATTTTTTCTTAATTTCAGTAATTTAAAGGCGCATTCTGTACTTGTTTGCCAGAATATAAATACAAATCAAATTTTTAAGTATTAATTTTTTAAATTTTACGTTAAAAATAAATTTTTTTTGCGAAAAAAAGGTATTTTTTAAATCTCGGGGGGGGGGGGGGGGGGTAATTAGCCTCTTTACCCCCCCCCCTTGTATCTGCCCTTGCTCTGGCCATAGGCATCTAACGGCACCCCGTGAAGTTACATTATTTTCTACCTCTAACTCCTCCTCCTGCGTTTATTTCTAGCTAGTGAACTAATACTTATTTCATTCCAAAATTCCAACGGGAAGTTGGCCAAACAGAGCGTGACAGATAGACGGACACCACTATTTTAGATTATCGAATATTCGTAATAATAGTATTAAATGGATATCCAGTTTGTTTTGAATGAATAATCATTAATTGTTTCAATTTGTCAAAAGATTTATACATTAGAATATTTATAATTTAAAAAAATGAATTGGATTTGTAAAAAATATCAAGTATTACTCACGAAATGAAGGATTTCTGGAGATAGACCGACGAGCAGAGGTTGCAGGTGTCAGCTGTGCCGGCTCCTCAGCCTGTACTGGTACTGACGAACGTGCAAAGGACACGGAGGTCTGAGGCCGTTTTCAACCTGCAACAACAAGTAGAAAAAACATGATATATATGTGAAGATGTATCTGTGTGAGTGAGGGCCAAAGAGATTATTTTAACAATTCACATCTGAAGCAAAGAATATTTTTTTTTTTTTAATAATTCAATATCTGAATCAGTGGTTTCCAAACGACGCGTCGCGAAGCCTCCCTTAAAAATATTTAATAGTATGACTCCCCTTCCCCCCTTCCATTTTATAAAATAATACAAACAAAAATTTTTAATTCTAAAAAATTTATTAATACAAACTAAGGCAAACAAACAAAAAATATGGTGTGACTGGTCGCACAGCACACAACTTTCTGTTACCATCGGTAATGGAAAGTTGTGTTCTGTGTTTGTCACACCAGATTGTTTTGTGTCAAGATATATTTAGTTTCCACTGATATTTTAGAAGCCATCGGTATAACATAATTTAAAATATAGGGTAAGAGAAAGTAAAATAAATATACAATACAATAAATACCCCTAAATGGCATCAGCAGCCAAGAGGGCAAATTAAAAAAACATTGTGATTTTAGGTTATGTTTTTTGTTGACATAAAAATTTTTTTTTCGTCTTCTAAAGTCATCTAGACCCCATTCCTATTTTTCTAAATCAATTATTGGCCAGACTAGTGGTCCAGTGAACAAAAACAAAACTCGCTAAAGAGCCTTCAGGTATGTAATATATATATATATATATATTTATTTATTTAATTTTGCCGCATGTAATATTTACTTAACAAAAAAGAACACTACTGGATTATTTGAAAAATTTATAAAATTATTTATGAAATAAAATTTTATTATTAAGGAAAAAAAATGAATATTTTAAAAACAAAATAATAAATTTTTAATTTAAATAAATTTAAAAATAATATTTATTTTGATTAACGTTGTCTCTTTTGTTTATTCATCAAGAAGAGAAGAGCATTCGGTAATACATAACCCTACAAAATGCAAATTTTTATTAAAACCCTCACCGGGAAATCAATTATTATTGAATTGAACCCTCAAGAGAATTGTTTAAATGCAATTAAACATGCAATTGAACAACGAGAAGGAGTTCCTGAGGCGTTGCAGCTTTTGATCTCTGGAGGTAAGAGGTTAGAGGAGAGAAGCCTCGTTGATGGCGATGCGACAGTGCATCTTTTGCTTCGTCTTCCGGGCGGCGTCATCGAGCCGAGTCTACGCAGCTTGGCACAGAAATATAATTGTGACAAGATGATCTGTCGCAAATGCTATGCACGTTTGCACCCCAGAGCGACCAATTGCCGCAAGAAGAAGTGCGGACACACCAACAACATTCGCCCCAAAAAGAAGCTCAAATAAGCAAGCAAACAAACAATTGTTTCTTTCTTTTATGTAACGTTATTAAAGAATTGTTCTATTAAATTGCCATTATTATATTAAAAATCTTCCTTTTATTTATTTTTTTTTTGACCTAACCTATATGTGTTTATTTTCATAATTCCTAATTACAAAAAGACTTTTATTTAGTAAGCTTATTTTAATATTTTCTCAGATTTATTTATTTAGCATAAATAAATTCATATTGTTACGTCAATAATATATTTCTACATCCCTCTGAGATAATGATCCTTACCCTTTACGCCTATTTTATGTGCACTCAAATTTATTTTAAGGTCAAAGGAAATGTTCAAAAGTATTCGTGTTAAACTCTGGCATATATCTTTTTATTCTAATTATAAAAGAGATTTACCATGAGAAAAAAAAACATTTGATTAAATGATGAATTAAGTAAAAAAAAAAAAAAAAAAACATGGCTACATACATTCTACATCTCTTCGAAGAAGATCTTTTAACCTTAAAAATTTAATTATTTAAATTATAAAATTTCAATTTGATTTAGAAATATTTATTTATTTTAATAATTTTAAATCATCTGACATATACGTGTATTTAATAAAAAATTAAATAAATAAATGAAATATGAAGTCGAATATTTATCAGAAAAAGAAAAAAAAAAAACTAATTTCCCATCCCCTTTCTAATCTCGCTGATATTTCAATTTGACTAACCTTCAAAAGATTGTTGACAACTGTCACGATATTCCTTATAAAATAATTCCATGGATTTTTGTTTAAATTTAACTGAAATTAGAATTTTCTTAATAAAAATTAAATCCAGCAATATTTATAAACAAGACAAGACGCCATCCTTTGGCCTCGTTTAATTAAAAATTAAATATTATTCTATTCTTTTATTCAAGGACTTGTTTATTTTTTCTCTCTCTTTTAAGTTCACCAATAAATTAATTAATTAACAAAACGAGGCTTTGGAACTTGGACCAGGAAATCAGAGAGAATTCATTTGGGTCAAATTTATTATCACCCTTCATTCATATATATTTTTTTTTAATTAAATATTATTAACTTCTATCTTTTTTAAAGCCGATGATCAACATATTTATTGATATTTCATCTCGATTAACTTATTTAAGAAATTGATAAATCAAATTTTTGGGGATGGGAAAATCCGATAAGAAAGAAACCCCAAGAAGATTTAAATTTTATTCTATTGTTTATGTCATTGTGGAACCATCTATTTATATAATTCGCTAATGTCCGGCTGTCTGTCTGTCACGCTCTATTAGGCAAAATTTCCGTTGGAATTTTGTAACATTATTGTTTATGCTTCTAGGGATTACAGAAAAATTATTTTAATTCCGAAATTCCTATAACTTTTTGAGTTATTAATTCTTAAAGTTACGATTTTTCCCATAGGAAATGTATAGAGAAATATTTATGTATTCTTTGCATTGATGTATTCTATGAACGTAAACAAATCCTCAAGCAGGCTCTGGATTGGAATATAGCAATGATATTTTCGCCCTCGGGGCTTGGTGTAGAGGTTAGCGTGCTAACCTCGTATACCAAACGTCGCGGGTTCGGACCCCAGGCAGTCCTATGATTTTATTTAAGCCATTTGGATACCAAATATATAAAAACTTTGGCTTGGCTGGTCGATCGTTTTATATAAATGTCAAATATATTTTAGTTTGCTTATTTATCATATTTTAATTAAATTTAATCAACGAATTAGAAATAAAATGCAAAATTCCTCTCGAAATAACGAGAAAGCCTAAGAGAAGCCGAAAGGACGTCGCCATGATGGATGGAAATTTTAATACAAACAGCACGGACCCGATGTAAAGGCTATGCAGCCACGCTGGCTACTGACCCAGGTGGCGTCATGGACCTCCTTATTAGCTGATTAGGGCTCCAGACCAAGTTGTCCAATATCTTAAGGGGGTTCAGGAGCGGCGTCTAAACGTACTTTAAAAGAAACTAGACTATTATAAGGAATTTTTCAATTCGGTTTTTTTTTAAATGAACTAAATTCATAAGAGATTATTGGGATATCGAGCTATAATTTTTTTAATGATTTATTAAAAATGAAATGGTAAAAATGTATGTATGTTGTAAATATGTATGTATATGTTCTATAGAAATCCACAATTTTCAATGAATCCATTTGAAATTAAGTATATATAGTACATGGACCAGGGAGTAACGTAGTAATAATTTGAATCTCTTAAATATTTTGGAAAATTAATTATAATCAAATTTCTTCAATATGGGAACACAAAATCAACAAGTTGGCTAGAAATTAGAGAGCGTCCTTTATGCTGTGTGAACCAGCTTCCTACCTGACTATGGGCTGGGGGTGGGGGCTACGCAGCAGTTGAAAAGCGAAGAGAGGAAGCAGGTGACTGACCCTTTAAACAGTCATAAACAGACCCTTTTGTGCTGTGCCCAATCGGTCAAAGTGGTTTCATGTGTCGCTTGAATATAAGATACTTCCTTAACATCTTAACACTTGCATTGCAACAAGAAATATCCCAAATCGGGAATAAACTTGCTCGCCGAAGGTGAGCAAGAGGTCCCAGGGGCGCAGCCCCCCTGGCTAGGCGGAAAGCCCCGCCGAAGGCGGGCTTTGCGACTATGAGTTATAAAAAAATTATCGTAATTAATTTTTTTGTTATCAAGCAAATAAAAAAAAAACAATCTGTCCCAATAATCTTTAATTTTTTTTTAAATTTAAAAATGAATTTATTGTTATTATTAATCACATATTAATTAAGAAATTTTTAAAATAAGCTTAGATGATTTATTTAAAAACTCAACTGTCAAATTAGTTCAGCATTCTTGCAATAGATGGCAGGCTAGTCTAACAGCTGATCGCTTAATGGCTAAATTTAGTCTATTTTTATGCTTTTGAAAGTACATAATATATAGTAACATTTATTGTTAAAAGATCAATGAAAATCAACCAAATGCATTAAATATTATTAGCTACCATTCTGACATCTCTTGGCAAATTTTTGAATTACTTGATTTTTTGGGCATACTTTTTATGATACACTAAGCCCTCTTATCAGGAAAAACATGCGTAACCACCTTCGCTCCCGTGGCCCCTTAATATCAGCCGGGGTTCGAGTCTATGAGAGGGGGGTGATGACGTATTTATTCCTTCCCTTTAATTGAAAAATAACCCAAATAGCATCTTTGCTGGCACGTGGAGCAGCTTTAGAATTAAAATAAATGAATAATTTGATAAATTCGATTTATTAATAAACCCCTAGGTGAAAAATTATTTATTTATTTATTTATCCAGAATGTAAATTTTTTTGGCACATCATCAGTAGTCTAAATATTTATTTATTTATCTTTTGAAGCGAGAGAGGAGAGAGAGATGTTATCTTCCTCTTTTCTCTCTCTCTCTCTCTCTCTCTTTAAACTTTCAAGTTGCCCTCGGGACTTGGTGTAGGGGGTTAGCGTGCTAACCTCGTGATGCCAAAAGTTGAGGGTTCGGACCCCAGGGAGTCCGATGACTTTATTTAAGCCATTTGGATGCCAAATGGCTTAAATATAAATGCCTGGACACCCAATAGATGATTTTCGCGGTCTGTCTGTGTGGGTGGGGTGTGTGTTCAATTTTAAGCATGAAGGAATTGAGTTAGGAGGTTGAAATTTTATATTTATGTTAGGCACCCCCATGGGACGTGACACGAAGCTTTTGAACAAAATCGACCAAAGAGTACTAGTACTTTACACATGTACTTTTTTAGTTTTTTTTTCGATTTTCTCTAAATTCGCTCCAACGATTTTGTTAAAAATTCAAAAATCAATTATTTTTTAGATTCTCTTTAAAATGTATATTCTCATTTTGTCATTGAAATCTTCTGAAGACCACTTTACTCTTGTAAGGAAGGATTGGAGAAATGGTTGCCATGGTAACAAAATATAAATATTTTAGAATATAATGATTTAGGGTCATTCCACGTCAAATCAACCAAAAAAATAAAAAATTTTCACCCATAATCTCAGATTTTTATGAAACTTGGTATGTTTGTTCTATATATAGAGATAAGTAACAGCACCAAATTTCAATTTTTTATCTCACTTAGTTTTCGAGTTATGGCACTTTAAAGTTTTGATTTTTTCACCTTGCGCGGCTTGAATAATGCCAAACAAAATGTGACATGGAAGAGAAAATAATTTCTCATTTGCTTATTTGACATCCAATCTTGATGAAATTTTTTTGGTAGGTTCTTTAAACAATAAGGAATTAGAAAAAAAATATATCACGAATCTATGTTAATCCTAAAATATAAAAAAAATTCATATTGTTGATTTATTTTTAATTAATTAAATGCTTTTATTTAACTTACTCTTTCAAGGTCACCAACTTTATGGCTTTGTTAAGGACACTTCCCGATGAGCTAGAGGTGTGAAATTTGATATTTAAGAGTCATTTTTGATGACGCAAATTGTGAGTTTGGTTTTACCAAAATGGACCAAATTAATGTGGTACTTTATTTGAAACCCTTCGCGAATTAATGTAATTTCAAAAGACTTCCCGATGGGCTAGAGGTGTGAAATGTAATACTTAAGAGTCATTTTTGATGACGCCACTATATGGTGGTTTTGATCAAAATAGACCAAATTAATGTGGTACTTTATTTGAAACCCTTTGCGAATTAATGTAATTTCAAAAAGACTTCCCGATGGGCTAGAGGTGTGAAATGTAATACTTAAGAGTCATTTTTGATGACGCCACTATATGGTGGTTTTGATCAAAATAGACCAAATTAATGTGGTACTTTATTTGAAACCCTTCGCGAATTAATGTAAATTCAAAAGACTTCCCGATGGGCTAGAGGTGTGAAATGTAATACTTAAGAGTCATTTTTGATGACGCCACTATATGGTGGTTTTGATCAAAATAGACCAAACTAATGTGGTACTTTATTTGAAACCCTTCGCGAATTAATGTAATTTCAAAAGACTTCCCGATGGGCTAGAGGTGTGAAATGTAATACTTAAGAGTCATTTTTGATGACGCCACTATATGGTGGTTTTGATCAAAATAGACCAAACTAATGTGGTACTTTATTTGAAACCCTTCGCGAATTAATGTAATTTCAAAAGACTTCCCGATGGGCTAGAGGTGTGAAATGTAATACTTAAGAGTCATTTTTGATGACGCCATTATATGGTGGTTTTGATCAAAATAGACCAAACTAATGTGGTACTTTATTTGAAACCCTTCGCGAATTAATGTAATTTCAAAAGACTTCCCGATGGGCTAGAGGTGTGAAATGTAATACTTAAGAGTCATTTTTGATGACGCCACTATATGGTGGTTTTGATCAAAATAGACCAAACTAATGTGGTACTTTATTTGAAACCCTTCGCGAATTAATGTAATTTCAAAAGACTTCCCGATGGGCTAGAGGTGTGAAATGTAATACTTAAGAGTCATTTTTGATGACGCCACTATATGGTGGTTTTGATCAAAATAGACCAAACTAATGTGGTACTTTATTTGAAACCCTTCGCGAATTAATGTAATTTCAAAAGACTTCCCGATGGGCTAGAGGTGTGAAATGTAATACTTAAGAGTCATTTTGATGACGCCATTATATGGTGGTTTTGATCAAAATAGACCAAACTAATGTGGTACTTTATTTGAAGCCTCACGCAAATAAGGCCCTATTAACTATAGTTTTGAATTTTGATATTTACGAGTCATTTTTTTATGATAATGAATAATTTTTCAATTGAACCAAATCAATACAGGCCAAACTAATGTGGTACTTTATCATATTGATGATTTTTGATAAGACTAAAAAGACTAAAAAGCTTAAAATAAAAATAAAATAAAAAAAGATTTTTAAAAAATGCTTTTATTTAAATTGAACTAAAAGAGAGAAATAAGAAAGAAATAATTTAATTGTTCTTGTTAAAATTTTTTAATATTTATGACTTAAAATAAAAGCGTGGGGCGCGAGCCTCGGAATCACTTCGAAGCGCCCCACGCTTTTATTTTAAGTCATAAATATTAAAAAATTTTAACAAGAACAATTAAATTATTTCTTTCTTATTTCTCTCTTTTTAGTTCAATTTAAATAAAAGCATTTTTTAAAATCTCTTTTTTATTTTATTTTTATTAGTTGTGAAAACGCAAACATGCTTTAGCGCTAAAGCCAATATCTCCAAAGGGAATGAGATATTCAAGAAATTTTTTTTTCTAAATAATCTGCATGAAATGGGCTTTAATTTAGTAAAATAAAAATTTTGTGTATTTTGTTCCCCTCTATTTCTAAAATCCATTGCAAGTTTCAATATATAGTTTTACATGTTAAAAAGGTTTCAAGGCCAAAATGAAAATATACATTTTAAAGAGAATCTAAAAAATAATTGATTTATGAATTTTAATAAAAATCGTTGCAGCAAATTTTGAGAAAATTGGAAAAAACTGAAAAAGTACATCAGTAAAGTACTGGTACTTTTTGGCCGATTTTGTTCAAAAGATTATTTTGAGTGTCCGGGAGGGTACCTAACTTAAATATAAAATTTCAACCTCCTAGCTCAATCCTTTCATGATTTCAAATGGACACTGTGTGTGTGTCTGCTTAAAACTGAACACAGACGAAAACACAACCAATTCAATTGAAAGCATGAAAGGATTGAGCTAGGAGGTTGAAATTTTATATTTAAGTTAGGTACCCTCCCGGACACTCAAAATAAGCTTTTGAACAAAATCGGCCAAAAAGTACTAGTACTTTACTGATGTACTTTTTCAGTTTTTTCCAATTTTCTCAAAATTTCCTGCAACGATTTTTATTAAAATTCATAAATCAATTATTGTTTAGATGCTCTTTAAAATGTATATTTTCATTTTGCCCTTGAAACCTTTTTAACATGTAAAACTATATATTGAAACTTGCAATGGACTTTAGAAATAGAGGGAACAAAATACACAAACATTTTATTTTACTAAATTAAAGCCCATTTCATGTAGATTATTTAGAAAAAAAAATTTCTTGAATATCTCATTCCCTTTTGGAGATATTGGCTTTAGCGCTAAAGCATGTTTGCGTTTTCACAACTAAAAAAAAATAACAATATGAATTTTTTATATTTTAGGATGAACTTAGATTCGTGATATATTTTTTTCTAATTCCTTATTGTTTAAAGAACCTACCAAAAAAATTTCATCAAGATTGGTGGTCAAATAAATAAATGAGAAATTATTTTCTCTTCCATGTCACATTTTGTTTGGCATTATTCAAGCCGCGCAAGGTGAAAAAAATCAAAACTTTAAAGTGCCATAACTCGAAAACTAAGTGAGATAAAAAATTGAAATTTGGTGCTGTTACTTATCTCTATATATAGAACAAACATACCAAGTTTCATAAAAATCTGAGATTATGGGTGAAATGGCCTGGTTGAACTGACGTGGAATGACCCTTTAGTAAACGAGGAGAGAGCCTGTTCGGAGACGTCTACTGAATGTTAGTCAACTTGAAAGCACTAAGAGAGAGCCGGTGAGCTCTGGGGGCACTATCCTCCTAGGACATGATGCACCAGCTACTCTACTCAAGAATGGATGGGGGAGGGATAGGCGCTATTAAAGTACTTCCAGGGGTTAGGGAAAAATATGGAAAATTGTTAAAATAGAATCCTGACAACAAGGGCGGATACCCGAAAGGGGGTAATTACCCCCCCCCCCCCCGAGATTTGAAAAAAATAATTTTTTTTTTTATTTTTTTTTAATGTAAAATTTTAAAAATAAATATTTAAAAATTCGATTTGTATTAAATACAAATCGGACGGGAAAAACTTCGGTTCCGCGGGGGCGGCATATGAAAAAATTTTGGTTCGCGAGTGGCAAAAATTTTGCGTCTCTAAAAGATGGGAAAAAATTTCGGTTCCGCGAAAGAGGGAATGTTCCGCGGGCGGGCGTCTCTAAAAAAAAAAAAAAAAAAAAGGTAAAACATTTTTACGGACGGGAAAGAAATTTTTGGTTCCTCCAAAAGAGGGAATGTTCCGCGGGCGGTAAAAATTTTTGTGTCCTGAAAACTTTGGTTCAGCGAAAAAAAAAAATTTTCGCAGAAAAATTTTTGAGATTCCCCCCCCCCCCCCCCCCCCCGAGAAACCACTCTAGATCCGGCCTTGCCCTGACAAGTGCCTATAACAATCACCTCTAAATATTCCTTTTAAAAATGTTTTTTTTGATTGACATTAATGCTCTAAAAAGCAGAAGTATAATAAAAAAAAAAAAAATAGATGAAATTTGATAAATATTAATTATGAATTGAAAGGAAATCTATAAATATCATAAGAGAGAGTAAACTCCTCTCTCTCTCTCTCTGGATCCAAAGAGCAAAACAGAACAGTGGCTTGCTTGCTTGCCTTACGCCAATTAAAATAGCCTGCCTCCCCCACCCCCCCCTCCTTTCTTTTTGGCTGCTTCGTGCTCTATGAATAAGCAACTCAAGCAACATCTCTCATCTCTCTGTCTTGTCTTGGTGCCGTTTAATTCATATAAATAATTCAAAATTAATTGACGCACTCATTTAGCTAGAAAGAGTTCAACTCTGGAGAATTAGAACATCTTTCTTTTTTTTTTTTTTTTGCTTTATTTAAAACAGCAAGCCAAAAAAAAAAAAAAATTAGTAAAAATTCAATCAATATTTTATTTATTAATAAGTGTGACAAAAATAAATATGAAAGATCTTTAATGGAAGTTTTGTGTTTCGACTCCAAGTAATTTAAAAAAATATCGGTGTGATTCAAGAGCATCCTCTAACTTAATAATATTTACAAAGATATCGAAATTAAAGTCAATGGAATCAAATTATTATTAAATCATATCAAATTATATTATGAAATGATTTTTTTTTTTCGCTATATAACATATATTTTTTATTAGATATTCTGAAAGTAGACGTTCTCCCGATTAAAATGATATATCACACTTATATTTAAATTTTATACGATTTTGATAAAATGAATTATTAAAAGTTGCACTTGGAGCATCGCTAATTGCCATATAAAGGAAAACAACGCAACAATTAAAATTTAATTTTTTTAATTAACTAATTGCTATAAAAGGAATAAATAGAAAATTACGACAATAGAAATTTATTTTTAATTAAATAATAAATTTAATTAAAATAAGAATTTATTATTACGTAATTATATTTTTGGATCTTTTTTTAAATCCCACAAATTTATTGGGTAGCTATTTTTTTTTTTTTTTTTTTATATTTTTTTTTCTTCGTACCTAAGTATCAAAGTTTCGTCACTTCAATTCAAGCGTGACTATAAAGACGTAATTTAATCACATGAAAGTGGACGTCACACATATTTGGTGACGTACAATTAAATTCTCTGAAAGTCACGTTATATTAGCCTGTTGTTATTTAATGAGGGATGTGGAGAGGTCACACAAAAACAACAACAACAACAACACAGCATTCATTTAAAAACGCTACCTACGCCTTGGCACTTAAAGGTTTAGGTGGAATAAATGGTGCTAATGCTGACCGATAGAACAAGAAGCGAGACTTCTACATCTGTCCAGAACTGGAGCGGATGGTATACATCTCGCCTCTTATCCTAGAAGTGGATAAGCATTAATTGAGAAAAATAGGAACAGAGTATAAATGATGATCTTAAAAATATTTTTACTTTCTCTTACCTCTATATATGAAATATATATAGAGAGAGAAAGTATTTGTTTTATTTTTATACTGGGTATTCTGAATCCCGACGTTCTCCCGATTAAAATGATATATCACACTTGCTATCTAAATTGATTAGAGTTTTGTTAAAAATAACAATTTTATGTTGCACTTGGAGCATCACTAATTGCCATATAAGGAAGGGAAAATTACAACAATAGGCAATTAAAATTTTATTTTTTGATCTAATAATAATTAAGAGATTTAATTTAAATTATCAATAAATATATTACGGTATATAAATTATAAATTAAATATTAGAAATATTAAAATTTAATATTTAATATGATTAATTATAACATACTAATTGTGAGATGTAATTTTGAATTTCTCTTTAAAACGCATTTACTCTGAAACTACTTGACGGATTTTTATGGGGTTTTTTGCAATGTGTAGAGAATTTTACGAGGAAGGTTTTAGATATGGTTTTATTATTGCAAAAACGCATTTACGGCAACTAGATAATGAAAAATTTAGCTATTCTACTAATTAATCACTAAATTTCAAGAGAAATTTAAGAAAGGAATGGAGGGGCGACAGCCTGTGAAAGAATTACAGGTTCGGCGGAGGGGCTGATTGTGCAGCTAGTGTATTAATAATTTTTTTTTCTTTTTTACTTTCTATATGATAAATTCACCTGTAAATGTTCTAATAATTAATCGTTTCAGTTCATTCATTTAAATTGATCGAGATGAAAGAGACGCTAATTGGCATTATAGGGATGAGTGCGAATAAAAGTCTCTTTTTTTTTTATTTAATTCATTGAAAAGAGCGAAAGAACTCTAGAAGTCACTTACTTGGTTGGCCACCAAGTCAATTTAAATATTTATCATTTCATTTGATTGGCACTCTAAACGAAACTGAATGAATTTCATTTCCTAGATAATCTCATTTACAATGTTTAAGGCTCACATACTCACTAAATTCCAATCAGATGTGTTCCAATTGAAAAAAAAATGAATAAATAAATAAGCAACAAAGTTACAAAACTCGTAGGTAAACAAAAAATCTGGTGTGACTGGTCGCACAGCACACAACTTTCTCTTACCTTCGCTAATCGAAATTTGTGTTCTGTGTGCTTGTCACACCAGAATTTTTGTGTCGACATATATTTAGTTTCCGCCGATTCAAGATATAAAATTTATAAGTATGGGAAAATATTTATATTTTGATACCATGGCAACCATTTCTCCTATCTTTTCTATGAAGAACAAGAGTAAAGTGGTCTTCAGGAGATTTCAATGGCAAAATGAGAATATACATTTAAAAGGGCATCTAAAAAATAATTGATTTTTGAATTTTAATCAAAATCGCTGGAGCGAATTTTGAGAAAATCGAAAAAAATTGAGAAATTACATCAGTAAAGTACTAGTATTCTTTGGTCGATTTTGTTCAAACGCTTCGAGTCACGTGTCAGGGGGGTACCTTACTTAAATATAAAATTTCAATTCCTTCATGATTTATTTTGAATAGACATAGACACACATACAGACAGACGACACAAAGTATGAATTTCCATCAAAATCTCGACATGAATGCAATACTTTCTCTCTCTACTGATATATATATATACAGTATATAAGTAAAAATAGATGAAATATAAAAATAAAAGAGATTTCCGAATTGTAATTTATTAAATATTCTATTTTTATTTTGTATTATTTGAATGCCAAAACATACAAGGATATTTATTTTTAGAAAAAAACTAATGAACTAACTACGTTTGGTTGCTTTATAAATAACAACAACAACAACAACAGGATTCAACTAGATTTGTTGTCATCAAGGGCAGTGGCGTAACGTATTTTAGCTGCCCCCCCCCCTCAACCTTTTTTTCGCCCGGGGTGTATATACGAGGGGGCCCGGCCTCCCCCCCCCCGAAATTTTTCAAATTTATATACATATATACGGGTATAAGACTAATTTATAAATTTTTGTTTGAAAAAGTGTGTCTCATAAATTAAAGTAATAAAAATAATATAAAAAAAAAATTTAAAAACAACGCTTTTATAAATGTACTAAAAAGAGAAAAATAATTATGTATAATTTCTTTAAAATTATATTAAAAATTAATATATGTTACTAAAACTAAAAGCGTTGGGCGCGGGATTTGCAAATTTTAATTGTATTAATAGGCCTATTATGTTTTATGAATACATTTTCATACCATAGACTTGGCGGGTAGTTAGGCAAAACAGTTTGAAGTGACTCAAATGTTCTAGTTAGATTAATTTATTTTATTTATTTATTTTTATTTTTTGATTCAAGTATCGGTGAATTAAGGTTAGTTGATCCTCTGCAATGCAAATTGCAAGAGATTGTTAATTTGCGCGCCCAACGCTTTTAGTTTTAGTAACATATATTAATTTTTAATATAATTTTAAAGAAATTATACATAATTATTTTTCTCTTTTTAGTACATTTATAAAAGCGTTGTTTTTAAATTTTTTTTTATATTATTTTATTTAACTCTTTTTAGTTTTTGTAATAAAATATTAATACGTATGAGTTATATACATATACACGATACAATAAGACAATTTGTATTTTAAAAGAAGAGAAATTTTTGATTATAAATTTCACCCCCTCTTTTTTTTGATAGGCCGAAATTAATTGACCTACAAAGATGAGACACATCAAATATTGCATTGTCACGGGAGTTACATATGTGTATAAAATTTCAAAGCTCTAGGTTAAGTAGAACTGGTCGCAATTTCAATCGCTAACTTTGTCGGACCGAACAATGGAAATGTGATTAATTGGCCGCTAATCTGAATTTAATTAATTTTTAATTATTTTGAATAGCAGATTTTTTAGAGTAAAGTCTATTTAACACCTCTGCCAATGCTCAAAACTCTAAATTAATTATAAATAGGAGAAATTTTGATTATAAAACTTCCCCCCCACTTTTTTTGATCGGCCGCCATTTTGTAATTAATTCACCTACAAAGATGAGACATATCAAATATTGCATTGTCACGGGAGTTACATATGTGTATAAAATTTCAAAGCTCTAGGTTAAGTAGAACTGGTCGTAATTTCAATCCGCAACTTTGTCGGCCCGAACAATGGAAATGTGATTAATTGGCCGCTAATCTCAATTTAATTAATTTTTAATTATTTTGAATAGCACATTTTTTAGAGTAAAGTCTATTTAACACCTCTGCCAATGCTCAAAACTCTAACTTAATTATAAATAGGAGAAATTTTGATTATAAAGTTTTACCCCCACTTTTTTTGATCGGCCGCCATTTTGTAATTAATTCACCTACAAAGATGAGACACATCAAATATTGCATTGTCACGGGAGTTACATACGTGTATAAAATTTCAAAGCTCTAGCTTAAGTAGAAGTGGTCGAAATTTCGATTTGCAAATTTGTCGGAAAAACAGGAAAGCAAGTTAATAAAAGCGTTGTAAAAAATAAAATATATTAATATTTAAGCATTTATTTAATAAAAGTTTTGTCTTTGAGAGAGCCCGGGCCCCTCGATGGGGAAAAATGATGTATTATAAAAAGAAAAAAAGAATATATCATTTTTTTAATGGCCTTAAAAGTCCGCCCGGACCGGCCTGCTGGCTTTGCGGGGGGTGTACGTTACGTCACTGATTAAGGGACAATTTCATGATGGGACATCCACTAATCGCGCCCTCCAATCCGACGAAAAACGAGAGGGAAAGTTGCACAATCTCGGTGTGAGATGTTCATGTGAGATGCGCCTTGCCCCGGCCAAAAGAAGTTTAGGAGAGGGGGGGGGGGCGCAAGTTAGACACTTGCCACAGGCGCTTCGTACCCTTGTTACGGCACTGCGAGAGATGTCTTTAAATCGATAAAAATTTATTTTCCTGTACTATTAAAGGGAAAATATTCCTCTGAACGCAAGTAAAGTAATTATCTTACTTTGCTATTAAAAACTAGAAATGAACACAATTTGTTTTTAGTTTGCTTATATCTCTGGAACTATTCAACAGATAAGAGAAATTTATAGTCCTAGTTGCCTGTGAGAAGATATTAAAATGAAAAGTGAATCGGCCTGTAGGGAGCGATACAAATAAATGGTAAATATTTATAATGAACTGCAATTTTCTCTTCTTTCACTGAACCAATTAATTTGAAACTCAGCTATTTTATAGTCCTAGTTGACCTTAAGAAGATATCAAAATGAAAAGTGAAACAGTCCGCACAGAGCGGTACAAATAGACGGAAAATAGTATTTATAGTAAACCACAATTTTCTCAGCTTCTACGAAATCAAATTGTTTGAAACTCGGATATTTTATAGTCCTAGATGACGGAAAGAAGATATTAAAACAAGAAGTGAATCGGCCCGTAGAGAGCCATACAAATAAACGGTAAATATTTATATTGAATCACAATTTTCTCAGCTTCCAGAGAATCAAATCGTTTGAAACTCAGGCCTCATAGTTATGACGTTAGCTTCTAGCCCTTAGACAAATTTCATAACCCTCCCTGGCAATCGCCAGCATATATGGGCAAGAAGAGCTTAACGTTAGTATTTTTTGCATTCCAAATTATGACACACTGACCTTTGCATTAAAATAAAAGCCAAAGTATTTTTAGCCGATTTGTTCTAATAAAAGAGGCAAGTAAAAGTAAATTTTCACTCCAGATTGGATTGGCCTATTAAAGTGTTTCTTTTTTTAAACGCCTCCCCCCCTCCCGATGAGCAGCAAAAAAACAAAATAAATGGTGTTTATGGAGGAACTTAAACCAAACACTGACCTCAATGCTGCCACTAGACGGGAATTTATGAATTCGAGTTCAGAGAAAATAACGAAATAAATAAATAGTAGATCAACGATTTCAATTTATTAAACGACGAGAGTTCTTTGCTTATTTGCACCAAGAATACGTAAGAGATTTTTTTTTTTAAACACTCACACTTTTTTCTCATTCACACTCACACAGTCTTTTCGGCAACTCAGGTCATATAAGACTTTGACGATATTGATTAATATACTGTACATATTGGGGGGGGGGGCCCAGGCATTTGGTATCCAAATGGCTTAAATAATATCATCGGACTGCCTGGGGACCGAACCCGCGACTTTTGGTATACGAGGTTAGCACGCTAACCCCTAAACCAAGCCCGAAGGCAAGCAAGAGATTTTATTTTCTTTTATTTCATATCCCGAAAAACGGTGAAAGGTTTGGCGGGCTCACAAATCGAAAGAATATAGACGCACCAAACTTCTATATATATAATTCGCTAATATCCGTCTGTCTGTCTGTCACGCTCTGTTTGACCAACTTGCCGTTGGAATTTTGAAACGAAATTTTGCAATCTTTTAGAGGACGTTATGGAGAGTCCAGAAAAAATACTCGGGTCCCGAAATTCCTATAACTTTTTGAGATATTAATTCCTAAAGTTACTGATTTCTCCCATAGGAAATGTATAGAGAAATATCTCTGTATTCTTTGTATTTGTGTATTCTATGAATGTAAACAAATCCTCAAACAGGCACTGGATTGGAATACGTAGTAGTGGATACCAAATGCCTGAATCCTAAATACAGTATGTATATTAATCAATCACTGATATCGTAAAAGTCTTATATGATCTGAGTTGCCGAAAAGACTGTGTGAAAGTGTGACGGTTTAAAAAAAAAAAAAAAAAAGGCGTGGGTCCGCCGCAGGCGGGACCGAGCCAGCTGGCGGGAGGTCCAGGGAGGCGAAGCCCGCCAAAGGCGGGAGCCGCGGCTAGTCATAATAATTTTTCAATAAAATTATTATTTATGCACTCCAAAATTTGTTGAAAAAATTTCATTTTTCCTTAGAAAGATCAGGGATGATGCTCGGATTGGATAAAGAAAGACAGAAGGACACTCCTCTACCGTAGAGGGTCCAGGAGAGCGAAGAACGCCGAAGGCGAGCCGTGCGACTAGTAAAAAAATAAATCCTCTAGATATTTAATAAATTTTCATCAAATTAAAGCCCCTGGATGCTTTATTTGCCCCAGTAGTCGAGAGAGCAAATAAAAAAAATCTGGTGTGACTGTCGCACAGCACATAACTTCGAAAATCGAAAGTTGTGTTCCGTGCTTGTCTCACCAGATTTTTCGTGTCGACATATATTTAGTTTTTAAAATTCAAGATTTTTTTTTTGATTTTTTTTAAACATTCACACTTTTTTCTCATTCACACTCACACTCACATTCACACAGTCTTTTCGGCAACTCAGGCCATATAATTAAGCCCATTTGGTATCCAAATGGCTTAAATAAAATCATCGGACTGTCTGCAATCCGAACCCGCGACCCTTGGTATACAATGCAGGCGCGCTACCATTTTAATGATTTGATTCAGAGGAACCTGAGAAAATTGTGGTTCGCGATAATAATTTACACGCTCCCTTCGGTCCGATTCACTTCTAGTTTTAATACCATCTTAGGCCCACTTAGAGCTACAAATTTGCCAAACCTCTGCCTAATCCGATGAATAGTTCCAGAGATATAAGCAAAAAAAGCACATTAAATTTTTATTTTTTGCATTTCTAGGGTCGTTATGACCTGAAACGTAAAGATATACTATAGGCTCGATGGGGCCCAGATGCAACAATAGCACTGTAGAGGAGTCAAAAGCTGATATCATTTTTAAATCTTATCTCTTAAGAGAGAGGAAGAATATATTTTCTTCAATTGTTTTAAAAAGAATTTCTTTTTTTTTTTTTATAAACCATAGAAACTCTAAAATTAACACGATGTTAATTATAGAAACATTTAAAAATTAATGCAAGCGAAGAGAAAGAAATGTTTGGTTCGTTGCTCTCTGGGCACACGATGCAAGAGTGAGTGAGTGAGTGTGAGAGCTCTCTAGCGGCTAGAAGGTTAAAACTCTTTCCCTTGAGTCCGTGTCTGTGCTGCCATCTCTATTCAGTTCAAATAAACGCATTTGAAATTTTGATTTCATTAAAAGAATGAAGTCAACTCGAGTGTTGAACAAATTTTAAGTATATAAAACAAAAAAAATCTGGTGTGATTGGTCGCACATTTTATTTTTATTTTAAAATATCTGATTAATTTGACTTACGAATGGAGAAAACAATTAAAAAAACAATCCAAATGCAAAACAAAATTGGAAATTTAAACACATTTTCGAATATTTAGCACATCTTTTCCATTTATTACAATTTTGTTTTGCATTTGGATTGTTTTTAATTGTTTTCTCCATTCGTAAGTCAAATTAATCAGATATTTTGAAATAAAAATAAAATTACCAAAGATAGATATAGACAACCTTATATCATCTGAAAGCTAATTAAATTTCACGTCCCATGGCATAAACAAAAGTAGCATGTTCCATTTGAAATAATCAAGTTATCCATGATTGAAATTTTCCAAATTGGCATGGCCATATCTCCCAACACAAGAATAATTCCGGGTTACCCGTCTGGCCTACATTAGTACATTTCATGGTTAGTAACCTCACAAAAGAACAGTCCCCTAAGTTTTATGGTTCGCGCGATATTCAATTTTTTCCAGACAGCAGTTTTTTCACAAAAGCCCGATTTGCGGATAAACGGTTTGGTTTAGAATACATTGCATGACATAAAGTCATACTAAAATTGGCCGTAGATTCCAAATATGCAATAATATACAGGGCGTTCCATTTAAAAAAACATAACTATGATATGGACCACCCTGTATATGAGGTGCAATTGGAACAAAAATATTTTTAATTTGTAGCCCTAAAGGCCCCACATTATGCACCATCGAGAAACTTTTAAAAAGTCGGTTAATAGGCCCACAATCTTCCGTCCACGCACTATTGGCCCACCCGGTATATTTAAATTTGAAAAAAATTGTTAGGGCCGTTTTCGAGAACTGATGTGCTTACAAACAAACAAATATACATTACTCTTTTAATAATATAAGGTATATACACTGGGCCTCAGCGTTTTTTTTTTTTTTTACGGAAAAAGTGGGCTGCACATCAAAAAAAGGTTGGGAACCACTGATCTACGTATATCATAACCGATTGGAAGCGGAATATATAATGATTGAATGATAATTACCTTGTGGTGATGTTTTCGAGAGAGACGGAGAGAGAAAATTCGGTGTTTGTGCTGCAGAGTCGCCTGCTTGCCTATCTACTGACTGCTGCTGCCTCAGGCCCGCGCTGGCTGGAGTGGGGGAAGCCAGCGACCACCGCCAACAATGCTCTGTCAATAATACAAGAAATAAAATTAAATTAGACAATTTTCTCATTCATTTTTGCGAATTACTGCTTTTAAAAAGACAATAAAAAAACAGCCAGCCTTCGGGCTTGGCGTAGTTGGTAGCGCGCCTGCTTTGTATACCAAGGGTTGAGGGTTCAAATCCCTCAAAACGTGTATATCCATCAAAGTTCTCGACATCGAATTTTTGACATGAATCCAATACTTTCTCTCTCTATATATTGTGTATTAATTGACACATATAGGTAAGAGAAAGTAAAAAATTCATATCCGAATTGGGATTAGTTCTATATACAAAAAGATGCGTTAACTCACCCCAGTAAAATTCTAAGTGGACTAATCATATCTTACTTTTCTACCTAATGAAAAAAATTCCTACAAAATTCTGCAAGGGATTCGACGGGTTCCTAAGCTACCCAGTGTTATTATTATCTGTTTATGAGAGTTTCGAAATTCTCAAAAATTAATTCCGCCCCAGTAATAAGAAATTTTAGAATGACATTAAAATGTTTCTACCCCACTATGCTATTTGCTAAATATTGAATATAAATTTTAACTCAAACGGAATGGACTTATTTTTTAGTAAAACTATTAAAAAATAGCGCGTCGCCCGCCGAAGGCGGGCGACGTGCCCCCCCATCAGCGGCTCGCCCGCCTGCGGCGGACCCTCGCCTTTTCATAATTATGAATAGAATTTTTTTTTTTTTTTTTTTTTTCAAAAAAAAAAACATTCACACTTTTTTCTCATTCACACTCACACACACATTCACACTGTCTTTTCGGCAACTCAGGCCATTAAAGAAATTTACGATATCCGTTATTGATTTAATATACATATATGGGGTCCAGGCATTCTTATTTAAGCCATTTGGTATCCAAGTGGCTTAAATAAAATCATCGGACTGCCTGGGGTCCGAACCCGCGACGTTTTGTATACGAGGTTAGCACGCTAACCTCTACACCAAGCCCCGAGGGCTAGAAAATTATTATTACTACGTATTCCAATCCAGTGCCTGTTTGAGGATTTGTTTACATTCAAAGAATACACAACTGCAAAGAATACTTAAATATTTCTCTATACATTTCCTATGGGAGAAATCGTAACTTTAAGAATTAATAACTCAAAAAGTTATAGGAATTTCGGGACCCGAGTATTTTTCCTGGACCCTCCATAACGTCCTTTATAAGATTGCAAAATTTCGTTTCAAAATTCCAACGGAAAGTTGGTCAAACAGAGCGTGACAGACGGACGGACAGACAGACGGACACACCGCAATTATTATATATAGACATTAATATATTTGTGCATTAAAGGGGATGGGGCATTAACCCCCCCCCCCTGGTTAATGCCTTCATACCTTCCCCCCCCTTTAAGGAAATTCGAGCCTTCACCGCAAAATTACTCTCAAAATAATTTGAATACATTTATAAATAATTATTTTAATTTTTATTTTATTTTGAAATTATTTTATTTTAATTTTCAACCCTTAATCCGCCAAGAATATAATGGTGACTTAAGAAAAGATAAAGAAAAATGCCCTCAGGCTTGGCGTAGTTGGTAGCTCGCCTACCTTCTATACCGAACGTCGAGGGCTCGGATCCCTGGCAGTCCGAAATGGATACCAAATGGCTTAAATTGAAATGCCTGGACCCCCAATATTTATATTATTAATTAATAACGGTTATCGTTTAAAGTCTTATACGGCCTGAGTTGCCGAAAAGACTGTGAATGTGTGTGTAAGTGTGAATGAGAAAAAAAGGTGTTTAAAAAAAAAAATAAAAAATGAATTAATTTTTTTTCAATGACACCTACACTCCCCTCCCCCTTTCAACAGCTTATATTCTCCCTCTAACCTTAGTGAAATACAAAATATTTAATTTCATATTCAAAAGAATCGTTTTTCGAAGCCAAATTATTTGTTTCTTTTCAACGATAAAATGCATAATAATTACCTTTAATAAGACACTCAAGAGGGTGTGCTGGTTGACGGTGAGGTCAGGGTGGGTTACACTATATTAATTATTCACTTTGATTCACTTTAAACACAACTAAATAAGAGAGCAAGCGCCTGCAGCACGGCCACGCTCTCGACTCGACTGAACGAGAGATTCGTCTCTCTGTTTGTATAGGAATAAATAGATGAAAATAACAATTCCCTTTTTATTAAAAGTAAAAAAAATACCTTTTGCTCTAATCTAACTATATTTAGAGATGGAAAAGAATGTCAACAAGTGATTTAGAATATTCCAAGGCCTTTCTTAAATAATCAACCCTTCATCTCATCCCTTAATATTATAAAATAATAATCAACGCTATTTTTTGAATGTTTTCTATTTATTTGACTTCGATTTAGCTAAAATAAATTTAAAAAAACATTCTTTTTTTTTTTCAATTTTTCAACCCCTTAACCAATCCTAATAAATAAAATAATTAATAATGCTATCGCCTTCGCGTCTAATCAGAAAAAAACTAAAACCCTGGAAAAACTTCCCTGGATCCGCCTTTGGGTTTTACACATAGTATAATTTTCTAGAATGAATCTTACTTTAGGCCAGTGGTTTCCAAACTTTATGTTACAACGCCTCCCTTAAAAATATTTAATCGTATGACCCCCCCCCCCCCCCCCCGCACATTTAATAAAATAATACAAAAACAAAAAATTTTAATACTAAAAAATATAAATTTATATAAAAATATATTTTTATTTATTTATTCTTTTTTTTTTTTTTTTTTTTTTATAAAAAAAATTTTTTCTCTTTTTTCCTCTTCCTCCCCCCTCTCCCCCACCCTTTCGCCCTCTCTTTTCGGAAGAGAAAGTATATGAGAAATTTTATTTATGATTTTAATTAAAAACTCGGTCCAGGCATCTTTTATTTAATCATTTTATTATTCTTATTTATTAAAACTAACAATCATTTGGAAAATTGATCTTGGTGGCCAATATTCGCCGCCCTCCTTAGAACTAGTCCGCGTCTCCCTCATAAGAAAACGACATAAAATTGCGATACTACTTCGCTTTTATAATTAAAATTGAAACGCAATATATGAACCCTGTTATTCAATGGTGTGTCAAAGACCAAATATCGAGTTTTGAGAAAATCAACATTAAAGTTTTTCTGATTTAAATTGTTTTTATTAGATTATATATCATTTTTTTTGTCAATTGTGCAAGTAAATACTGTAATTATGGCAGATATTCATAAATTATCTCTAAAAATATGACTAATTTAGAGAAAAAAAAATAAAATATAAAAAATTATTTTTACAAAATTCTCTATGTGCGATATATATTTGTAAATAATGCTTCAAAGTCCCTTGACCCATGATTGAAAAATTCTCTAAGTCCAATTATATTTGCAAAAATGCTTCAAAGTCTCTTTATATTTAATACTAGTAGCATAGAAACTTTTTATCAAAATCACATTCATCAATTTTAAATAGTATTAATATTTTAAAATTAAATACAAAGTGATATCAAAATTTTCTCATCAATTAATTTCTGAATAAATAGCTTGGAAACAGTAAATCAAAGTTATAATAATGAAATAGACTTAATATTACGGCCACTTCAACCTAACCTAACCTAATATTATTTATTTTGTTGTCTTTTCGAAATCGCACTGATCCTCATCCTCATCTTCATTTTCATTATCAGGAATAATATCAAAAAATTAAATTTTGACGTCTACGAATTCAGAGAAAATTTTCTCATTTTTCAAAAAAAAAAAATGATTTTTGTTTATTTAAGGGAAAAAAATATATATAATATTATTTGGTAAATAACTTTTTATTGGTTGTTAAAATCACACTGGTTAAAACTCAATTAAACGATATTAATTTATTGTTAATTGGAAAATTATATATATATATATATATATTATATATATGGGGCATTCCACGCCAACTCGACCACTTTTGAACCCGACCATTTTTGATTTGGCTGAAACTTTGTCATCTTTTTGTACCCTATTGAAAACGTGTTTGAGAATTTTTTCAGATTTTTCGACCCAGCCAAAAAAAAGTTATAGCATTTTCAAAAAACATCGATTTTTTTTTAAATAACCGTAAAACTGTCAAAAATTAACTTATCGGGACGATTTTTTTTTTGAAATTTTTGTCTTTAAATGTACTTTTCAGAAAAAAATATGACAAAATTTTACAGATTCATCTTGAACGTTTTTTTTGACATTTTCGGAAAAAAACAAAAATTTCGGGATGAATGACACTTTTTTTTTTAATTTTTTTTTTTTATAAAAAACTTTGATTTTTTCTACAATTGCTCTGAAAATTTCAGAGTGGGATTATTTCGCGTTCTATTTTTTTTTTATTTTTGAAAAAAAAATTTTTTTTTCTCCGCTTATTTATCATGATGGTGCTCTTAAATTCTTCCAGGATTGACCGAGATTCTAGAAAATTGAAGAAAAATAATAATAATAATAGTTAGGGGTGATGAAAATCGAGAAAATTCCATTTATCCTGAAAAAATTAGAAATTAGTTGTGTATTCAACTACTGAAGTATTTGAAGCGTCAAGTAAAAGCTTAGAAACATGGGCGTAACTAGGGGGTGCCGGGGGGCCTGGCCCTCCCCAGAAAGCTCCTTGCCCCAAGAAAAATTGAGAAAATATGGGGCTTTCCAGGCCCACCGGAAGATGGCTGGTCCCATGGCCCCCTTTTATTTTTCTTGGGGCAAGGAGCTTTCTGGAGAGGCCCCCCGGCACCCCCGCCCCAGTTACGCCCGATGTTTCTTTTGCTTGACGCAAAACTTCAGTAGTTGAATACACAACTAATTTCTAATTTTTTCAGGATAAATGGAATTTCTCGATTTTCTCACCTCTAACTATTATTATTATTATTTTTCTTCAATTTTCTAGAATCTCATGACAGGAGTTTAAGAGACCATCATGATAAATAAGCGGAGAAAAAAAAATTTTTTTTTTTCAAAAATAAAAAAAAAGAACGCGAAATAATCCCACTCTGAAATTTTCAGAGCATTTGTAGAAAAAATCAAAGTTTTTTATAAAAAAAAAAATTAAAAAAAAGTGTCATTCATCCCGAAATTTTTGTTTTTTTACGAAAATGTCAAAAAAAACGTTCAAGATGAATCTGTAAAATTTTGTCATTATTTTTTTGAAAAGTACATTTAAAGACAAAAATTTCAAAAAAAAAATCGTCCCGATAAGTTAATTTTTGACAGTTTTACGGTTATTTAAAAAAAAAATCGATGTTTTTTGAAAATGCTATAACTTTTTTTTGGCAGGTGTAAATCTGAAAAAATCTCTCAAACACGTTTTCAATAGGGTACAAAAAGATGACAAAGTTTCAGCAAAAATGGTCGGGTTCAGAGTGGTCGTGGAATGCCCCATATATATTAGTTCATAGAAAAAGATAGAAAACATTATAGAATTAGGCTAAAAGAAAGTAAAAAATGAATTATAATATAACTATTGATAATTTTTGTAGGTTATGAAATACTTGTATTAAATTTCAACAAATGGAATATAGTAATAGTGTATTGAATATATAAATTTGAAATAAATAAAATTAATATTTTCTTGAGTTTATATTAAATACCTCTAAACAATAGCGATGCCGGTGTTCATAATTGAAAATACTTAGGGCATAAACGCAACAATATATCTCAAGCGTATAGTTGTTTACGATGTCTTGCACTTGACGCATAAATGAAAAATTGTTCTTTTCAAATTAAGTATTACGAAACAACATGTTAAGTACATAAATCATTATTGAAAAATGTAAAATCCTGCATTGAAATATTGTAAAAATAATTTTATGCTTTTACATTAAAAATAAATTTTTTTAGGACATATTTCATAAAAAATACTATTAATTAAAGCATTTGAAACAATATTCCATGCTTAACTCAATTTTGAATTTTTTGGTCTTTGACACACCATTGAATAACAGGGTTCAAATAATTGAGTGATATTTACCTGTTGGTGAGAATTTCAACGAAGAGAGGAGAGAGGCGTTTGAGCTGCAGCGTTGCCTGCCTGTATACTGACTGACTGGCTGCTGTTGGAGGCGGCGACGGTCGCCGCACTCGCTGGAGTGGGGTGGGTGGGGGAGGCGCCAACAATGCTCTATAAATAGAACACAAGCAATAAAATAAAATTAATTCATTTAAAAGATTATCTTTTAAAGAAAAATAAATTATTTCTATTTTATGAGAATTATCCCTTGCAAAAAAGACACAAACAAATCTGGTGTGACTGGTCGCACAGCACAAAACCCTTTTCTCTCCTCTAAATAATTAAAAGTTGTTTTATGTGCTTATCACCCCAGATTTTGTGTGTCGAGATATGATTAGTTTCCGCCAATATATTAGAATTTCGGGATGAAAATAATTTTCCTGTAATCCCGAGAAGGTTCTCTTTATGCATATAAAATTTCATTTCAAAATTCCAACGGAAAGTTGCCTAAATAGAGTGTGGCAGACGGACGGACATAAGCGAATTATATATATAATAGATTAGTTGGGTATGGGAGACTTTGCAGCCAAAGAATTAAATAAAAAACATTTATTTAATTCTTAACCGTCGACGTTTGGGTCGCAAATCACGACCTTCCTCAGGACATGTGGTCAGAATATTTATTTTCAGAACAATTTGCATAATATTTATAAACAATGATATATTTTTTTTTAATTATTTAACAATATGATGAATGTATTTACGATTAATTGTTAGAATACATGTTTAACAGTATTATATTTAATTAGCATTGCAAATTATACGAAATTTATTTAATACACAAAATAGCTTAAATAAATATTGTATAATTTCCAATGATAATTAAATATAATACTGTTAAACATGTATTCTAACAATGTTGGGTAGCGAGGATGCATCTACATCCTACATACATATCTACAGCCACTAACTCAACCACTTTGTGTTCTAACAATTAATCGTAAGTACATTTATCATATTGTTAAATAATATAAAAAAATTATATCATTGTTTATTAAATATTATACAATTTGTTCTGAAAATAAATATTCTGACCAAAGGTCCTGAGGAAGGTCGTGATTTTGCGACCGAAACGTCGATACAAAAGTCTTTTATTTGGCTGCAAAGTCTCCTTATACCCAATTCAAAGTCTACAGTCACTTCTCATCACTAAAAATTAGTTTTTTTTTTTTATTTAATGTTTTTAACGGCATCTGAGGCCATTCAGACTATTTATTTCAAATGATTCAATTGAAATAGATTTTTGTCGCTTGGGACAGGAGGTGAACCTCTGACCCTGAGAACGTACCATTTGTAAAAAGCAGTTTTAGAAATCATGTCAAAATTGCGTCTACATAATGGATTTTTTTTGTAAAAGAATTTTCCAATCAAAATTAGCAGAAAAGTTACCAGGGCAGCGGGGCCCACGAAGTTGAGATAAGGAACGTTAGTTTAAGACGGTTTGTAAGCGACACCTGAGCTTCTTATTAATATTTTTAAAATATTATAAAGCCTAAATATAATTTTTCTTATTTCAATTAAATTAAAGTTTTGATATATTTTTATTCCGCCACTGCAAATTTTGAAATTATATTATAGAATTTGTAATCATCGATCTCGAAACACCCTATATGTCAATTTACATTCAAATCTTAAACTTGTTGCTATTTCTGGCCACCTTTTTTCAAATGACCACTGTGCGCTGGTTTAGAAATTGTACATTTGATCGGGGAAGTTTCACACACTTGTTTTCCGAGGCCACCTATCCGAATTACAGAAAAATATCACGAATATTTTTTGAAAATACTTAAAATTAAAAGACGGCGAAAATAAAGCCCTTATTTGTAATATGGAAAATAAATTGACAGCTGGATCTAAATGGCCTCAGATACCGAAAAAGCCCTTAAAAAAAAAGAAATTTTCTAGGTACACAACCTTAATAATCATGTAAAAGAAAGAAAACAGAATGCAAATTTATAATATATATATAATTCAAAGTAAGGTACAAATAGGCCAGAAAAAAAATAATTAAAATTTCAGTCAAGTAGTTTCCGAAATTACAAAGAAAAATTAAAATAATTAATTTTTCTATAATTAATTAAATATAATAAATTTAAATTTGATCTTTTTGAAATAATAAATAAAGAGTGCGAGTGTTTATTTATTTATTTATTTATTTTGTTAATAATTATCCGGCCTGGTTCCTTTGACAGATTTGATTTTGATAAAAATAAATGGGGCGAATGAGTATTTTTGGCCTTTGCTTAATTCTCTCTCTCGTTGTTTGCTTAGCGCTTTGTCTGCGCCGAGAGAGACACGCAAATAGCATCCGCCCCCGCACTTGAGGTGTGTGCTGTCTCTACTACTCCCAAAAGAAATTCCCTCTAGTCCTTTACTAATTATTCAATTCTCTGATTTTTATAATTGGGTTTTTATTTATATTTATTCTGAATCGCGACGTTCACCCGATTAAAATGATATATCACACTTGTATCTAACTTCAATGCAACTTTGTTAAAAAAAGACAATTTTATGTTGCACTTGGAGCATCACTAATTGCCATAAAAGGAAAAATAAAAAAACAAATTTTAATTTTCATTAATTATAAAATGCGAGATTTAAATAGAGAAATTAATTAAAATTAATTAGAAAAAAATATTTTTTTAGATTTAATTAAATAAATTTCGATTTATTTCTAATTAATTTTAATTAATATCGCTATTTAAATCTCGCATTTATTAATTAATTAAAATTTGTTTTTTATTTTGCCTTTTATGGATCACCCATCCAAGAGTCACCAGCGTTTGGCCTTGCTTAACTCTCCATTTCGACCAAAGACGACAACGGCTAGAATAAATAAAATTTTATCGAATTAATGAAGTTATTCCAATGCATGTTGTGTTGTTGGGAGGCTAAATAGAGATGCAGTCGTATGTGTTGCCTATCTACAGGCGCATTCCTTATTTGAATTCCAATTTATAATTGCTAACAAATAATAATAATTGTGGCATTTAGTAAAGGACCTTAATTAAATCAGATAAAATAATTTGATTTATTTAAATCTCGCATTTAATTAATTAATTAAAATTTGTTTTTTATTTTGCCTTTTATGGCAATTAGTGATGCTCCAAGTGCAACGCAAAATTGTTATTTTTAACAAAGTTGCAATGAAGTTAGATAGCAAGTGTGATATATCATTTTAATCGGGTGAATGTCGGGATTCAGAATAAATATAAATAAAAACTAATTAACGTAAAAAAAAAACAGACTGTTTCAGTTGAACGAAATAAACTACAGGCACTAATTTTGTAGATTATTGTCTTGCTTTACAAATTACAATTATAATTATAAATTTATCCGACATTAGGGCTTTCTGCGAGTCCATTTCATCTTAGGGATTGTCCAGATTGTGATTGCGACAATGTTCTCTTTGTACAGTTTTTTATTTGGAGGCAGTTTATTTGAGTTTAGTCATCTTATTTATTCAATTATTTATTGTCGATGTTGTAATTCGTCCTTTTGCATTGTTGGTCACCTTACTGGCTGAATGGTCTACTTGACAAGGCCATTAAAAAAAAATAATAATAAATTTATCCGAAAGGGATGTAACTGTAGTCTGTCTGTTCCCATTGAATGTCATTCTCAAATTCATAGTAACTGCCTCGGAAAGGCTGGAGATCCTGGGTTCGATTTCTGGGTGTCAAGATTTTTTTCGACCCAAATTATTTTAATTTCACATTGATGATTGCTGACAAGCAACATATTTGGTATTTATTGAAAATATAATAAAATTCTACTTTATTTTAGCAACTGAAGGAGGCTCGCAAGAGTATGATTTATAATTTCATACATGTCATATAATTTGTTCCTAATTTCACTTTTATTTATAAGTTAGAACATAACCTCCTTTCCTCACTTCGTTAGATAAAGTCTTTCTAGATGTATAAAGTATTTCATAATGATTAATAGGTCCTGAAGAAGGTTGACGTTTAGTCACCGAAATGTCAAATGACAAAGTGAAATTAAAATAATTTTTGTTTAACAGAAGTCTGGAAACTGCAAAAAAAAAAAATTTAAATTTTCTTTAAGGAATTTTTTGTTAATAAATTGGCCAATAGAGTTCTCTACTAAGCTTTTTTTTAGCGCCAAGAGATTTTTTTTTCTTTTTCACTTCTCTTGGCATCAATAGAACATTTAAACATTAAATTAAATGAATTTTTTTTTTTTTTTATATATTAAAATTAGACGATAACTTGTTTGTTTATGATGATGGGGGCGCTCATTCACATTCTGTCCAAGGTCATTTAATTCCGGCCCTCTTCTCCATCCAGCTCCAGAAGATGCTCTCTACCTCGAAAAATGAAGATTATTCCAATCTATCAATTTTCACCCAATCCAAAGACTCCTTTAGAAAGAAAATACCAAATACAAAACAACTGGGACATCGTAGTGTGTTTATATTGTCATGAGAGACAGCTAAGCATTCATTTAATTATGATTACTTTAATTTGCAATACGTCTTAAGCGGTATTATTAATTATTATAGATATTTATCTAACCAAGTGAAGGAATTGAGGTTATGTTATAATGAGCCGCCATTAATGTCAATTTTTTATATACAAGTAGATGGCCAGTTGACCGCAAGAGCGCATTGTATGTTTTCATACATACATGTCATATAATTTGTTTCTAATTTCACTTTTATTTATAAGTTAGAACATAACCTCATTTCCTCACTTCGTTAGATGAATATTTATTTATTTAATCATTTAATCATCATATCTATAATAATATCGCTTAATACGAATTGTTCAAGCACATTAATTTATACAATTTGTTATCCAAATGATTTAAATAAATTTCTCGGATCCGAACTCTTGTCCCGTGGCTTTAAGACTATTAATATTGACATTTGTCAAGCACCTCTAACCTCTCAGGCACCGGGGGAGGAGGAGGGGGTTCTTTCCTTCTTATGCCAAATACATACTGTACTTTCTTCTCTTATAAATTCTCCCAAATAAAATCTATATATAATAATAGCGGAGTGTCCTCGTCTGTCTGACCGTCTCGTGGAAGAAGGATGTCTGTCTGTCCATCTGTCACGCTCTGTTTGACCAACTTCACGTAATTTTGAAACGAAATTTTATATAATCTTATAGAGGACGTTATGATGAGAGTGCAAGAAAAATATTCGGATCTCCAAATTCTCAAAAGAGAAAGAGCAAAAATATTTCAGAAAGTTTAGAATTTGCCCTTTGCAAAGCATTGAGCTTTTCTCTTGCCCTATCAAAATTTAAAGTCAATTAATTAAAATAATTAAATAAGTAAATCTCTCAAATGAAAAATAATAAAAATTGTATAGAATTGTATAGAATATATATAGAAAGATTTTTTTAAGATAATAAGGTCATTTTTTTCGACCAGTGAGTGTACTTGTGTTTTTTCTTTGCTGACGTTTTTGTTCATAATTTCGTTAATAATTAAACCGAGATTTTTACGAATGAATGATTTTTAGAAAGCCAAAGAACTATAGAATATCGTAAATATATGTTTTTTGCACTCAGGGATATCTAAAATTGTATTAGGGGTGACCAAAGCAAAAGAAATCTTGAAAATTTCGATTTTTCTTAACTTTAAGCCGTTTGCGGCACGTCTAAATGACCTCCGATTGGGATGAAACTTAAAATTTATATGTATTATAACTATCTGCATATTTTTACGGGGTGCGGCGTTAAAAATAATTTGAACATTCTAAATAAGAGCCGTTTTAGAGCACGTTTTCTACTAAAATCTATTTTTCTCTAAAACTGTACCTGATGGGGCAAAACTGAAATGATATTTGAATTCAGCATCAAAAATACTTCAATGGTCTCTAGCTAAGGCATAAATTCAGAAACCACTTGACGGATTTGGGTTTTTTTTTCAATTTTACTTGTATAATTTTAGGCTACGTTTTTATTTTTGGAATGAAAGTTGCTTTATTTAAATCCCATATTATTTTTTTAAGATCTCAGAGGTTTGGAATATGAATACAAAAAAAAAAAAAAAAAAACGTAATCTAATTATCACTCATGTGAGTTGATTTCATCAAAAGACGATCACGAGAAGAGAGAGAGAGAGATGGAAAGAAGCCAAAGAGAGAGGGATTTTTGTTGTTGGGGCGTCCTCAGGTCTACCAACTGGCTGGGACGTCTAAATAAAATTCCTCCTCAAATAAATTTATATAATTATCTCAAACAACGTTTCTAGATTTTATATAAAAACAAAAATTGGTACAGAAGAGAGCGAATTGTTATGAAATTTGGTCCAGGATGAGATTTGGTGCAAAGAATACTAATAAAATCGTGGCTAGTAATAAATTTCGAAAGATCATTAATTAATTAATTTCAATACCCTCTCAAACAAGTTCCATCCTACTACTTGCTGTAAGATGAGTGGTTCTAGAGATAAACCTAAAAGCTTAAAATAATAAATAACTAGCTGCTCAGCTTTTTTAAAGTAAATTTTTGGGAGATTTTTTAGTTCTGGAGGCACCCTAAATGATTTTTTTCAAAAATAAAACTTAGCCTAAAATCATCTTCGTAAAATTCTCTACAAATTAAAAAAAAATCCCATAAAAATCGGTCAATTACTTTCAGAGTTATGCTCATTAAAGTAAATCTTGAATTTATTTTTTTTATTATTATTATTTTAAGATCTTTTTTGGCATCTGAGGTAATTTAAGACCTGTCTCTATTTCAATTGATTGGAGTAAAATTCTCGCCTAGGACGGGAATCGAACCCTTGTCCTTTGACATGCGAAGCTAATTGCGCCACCTCTGAGTCAAAGGTCAAGGACAAAGTGTAGAATCTCATAAATTTTGAATAATTAGAGTTTTGTTTTAAGTTCTAAACACCCTAAATGAATTTTTTTCAAAAAACCTAAAAGCTTAAAATAATAAATAACTAGCTGCGCAGCTTTTTTAAAGCAAATTTTTTTAGTTCTGGAGGGACCCTAAATGAATTTTGATATAAAAACTTAGCCTAAAATCATCTTCGTAAAATTCTCTACACATTAAAAAAAATCCCATCAAAATCCGTCAATTGGTTTTGGAGTTATGCCCGATAAAAGAAAAAAAAGTAAAAGTTGAAATTAAATTCTACAATTATTATTCGATAATTATTCATATAAATAGTAAATTTGTAAATATCAAAGAACATATTAATTGAATTGAATAAAACGAGGCCTAGCGAAAGTTTCAATTTTATGATTTTATCAAATTTATTTTGAGTTTTAAGGTTGTTCGGACATTAAAGCACTTTAACTGATTAAAAGCTAATTTTTTAATATGTTATTAATCACTATCAAATACGTATAAAATAAAATTTTGAAGCAGATCTGACACAGGGTTATCGTGTAATTAATTTTTAAAAAATTGAAATTTAACATATAGTCTATGGGGAATATCTACGTTACGCACACATATCGAATTATATAGCCCATATATGCATCATTTACAAAAACAAAAAAACTTACATTTTATTAATTCACTTCCGAGGAATATGTTAAAAATAAAATCAAAAGTTTCTGCCGACCGCTTTTAAAGATATTTTAACAAGAAAGTCAAAAAATTCTCCAAAATGACAGTCGCCAATATTTAAAAATAAGGAAGCATCGAGAGTCAGACCAGCCTGGCAACGTCGCATAAAATACTTGATGTTAGTTATATATTTTTTTTCAATTTTAAGATACTTTTTCTCGCAAATCGTCCATTGTGTTTAAACTGATTTGCATTAAACATTGTAATATATTAAATAAAATAAAATTTAAGGCGTTTAAGATTTAAAATAGATAGTTGATGAATGCAATGTTGCCAGTTCTATATTACGTGAAAAACTGCTCAAGTCGAAAGTCATTCATTTATTAGAATGTTGAAGGAGGAGGATGTCAGCCAAAAAGGAGCCTCTATCGAATAAAAATCTCCAATCAGAAAACGTTTCGGGTTTAATTAGATAAAACCATCATCAGTTCTTTAGAGCTGAAATGAGCATAAAATAATAATTGTAATACAACAACATAAAAATTTTTAAATTATAAAAAACATCAGATCTTACATTATTGGCAATCTCAAGATGCACACCATTGAGATGCAGATAGAGTTGTTATATATAAACATATACAAAATTATATAAAAAATACAAAATTTGCATATTAGTTGTGTGATGCTCATTAGTCAACACGGCCAAGTCTCAAATGTATATAAAATTTAATTATCAAATACAGTTATTATATGATAAATACTGGGGAAGCAATGAACCCTCAGTACATTGACCCAAAATACATCTTAATAAAAACGAAATCTCCAAAGCGTGCCTTTGACCTATTTGAAAACATATTATTCATTTGCAAATGACAATTTTATAAATTAATTTATAATATATTTTCAAATTACAAATAAAGTTATAAACAATTTTTTATAATATTTACATCTGGGCGTCTACATTATTTAAGATGGACAAATATACATTACTAAGGCCAATACAGTCAGTCTGATAGTTTAGTGCCCTATGTCATATGTTTTTATAAAACATTTTTCTGCTATCAGACGTTTATATGGATTGATTTATGCATGGATTTGATTTTGACAACGCAGTCATTCTGATGAAGGTGGACAACAATATAAACGTCTGATAGCAGAAAATGTTTTATAAAAACATATGGACATAGGGCACTAAACTATCAGACTGACTGTATTGGCCTTAGTAATGTATATTTGTCCATCTTAAATAATGTAGAGCCAGATGTAAATATTATAAAAAATTGTTTATAACTTTATTTGTAATTTGAAAATATATTATAAATTAATTTATAAAATTGTCATTTGAAATAAATAATATGTTTTCAAATAGGTCAAAAGTTTGTGAGATTTCGTTTTTATTAAGATGTATTTTGGGTCAATGTACTGAGGGTTCATTGCTTCCCAGTATTTATCATATAATAACTGTATTTGATAATTAAATTTTATATACATTTGAGACTTGGGTGTTGACTAATGAGCATCCAACTAATATGAAATTTTGTATTTTTTATATAATTTTGTATATGTTATATATAACAACTCTATCTGCATCTCAATGGTGTGCATCTTAGATTGAATAATGTAAGATCGATGTTTTTTATAATTTAAAAAATTTTTTATGTTGTTGTATTACAATTATTATTTATGTCATTTCAGCTCTAAAGAACTGATGATGGTTTTATCTAATTAAAGAAATTTTCTGATTGGAGATTTTTATTCGATAGACTCCTTTTTGGCTGACATCCTCTCTTCCTTCAACATTCTAATTGCTGAACAGCCACTTCTATTATCAACGTCATTCATTTATTATTTTTGGTAATTAAATTATTAACTTAATCCAATTATAAACTATGATAGGTCACGACTAAATTATAATAAGGAATTTTGGCATTCAAATTTTTAATTTTATTTAAAAAAAAATTTAGATTCTATTATGACTTACGATGTACTATCCGAACAAGCTTAATAGAAATAATTAAATCAAAAATTATTTTATTTTAATTAAATTTCAATGAATAAATTTATATCTCGCAATGTTTTTATTTAATTAAAAATTAAATTTTTAATTGCCCATTGTTGCCATTTCCCTTTTCTTTAAATGCTCCAAGGGCAGCCGAATATTTATTTCTTTTTCTAAATTAATTTGCAATAAGTGCATATACAAGTGTGGCATATCATTTTACTCGGGAGATCGTCTACTTTCAGAATATTTAATAAAAAAAACATACATTATTTAAACAAAAAATTATTCTTCTCCCTGCAGGATGTAAAATCTTCAAACTACATACTTGTTTATGACTATAAAACAAATTGACAGACTCCCGGGGTACCTTTTTTTTAAGACTGTTTAATTTTCTTCATGGACCAAATTGTGTAATAATTTCTTTTTGAGATATCAAGAAGGAAATTACTAGAGACACACATATCAAAACAAAAGTCCCTTAAAACAGAGATAGAAGTTTCGCTACTTGTTCTAAATATCAGACAATGAGTGTTTATTTGAATTCTAAAAGGCAGAAAGACTTAAAATCTAAGAAAACCACTCACTAATATTTACAGTTTTTGTAGCGTTAATTTTGTATGCTTTCAATTTTTGTTCTTTTTTTTTTTCTTTTAATGACCGGACGGGAATAAATTTTAAGCTAATACGTGTAAGAATGAATATGTTTAAGAGTGTTGACTTGTTCAAAAATAAAAATAGATACGAATTCTTTTTTACATCATTGGAATTACTTTGATGTGCACATCAAACGGTTGATGAATCATTAAAGTTATTATTATGCAATTTGTCATTTAGAATTTGAAAGGTTTTTTTTTTTTTTTTTTTTATTGAAGAAAAAAAAATTCCATTAAAGGATTAAAGTAGATGGGGGGAGGTGCCCCCCCCTCCATTCGAAAACCATACAATATTATATGTAAAATATACAAAATTATTACATTACACTGGCACTAAATTTAAAATATATTTTCCAGAAATCAATTATAATAAAAATAAAAATTATCCAGCAATTTTTTTTTTTTTTTTTGCGGACCATTTGGGGCCCCTTTGTGTGAGTAGCGCCCGGGGCATGATGACCCCCCTTGCCCCCCTCTGGCTACGCCACTGCGGAAAGATTTAAAATCTGGTGTGACTGTCATTTAACGAAGGTGTCATTGATTTAATTCCCGACAGTACTTTTTGGCTGCTGAGGTTATTTAGGTCTATATAATATTTAATTGATATGAGTAAGTCGAGGAGAGATGGCCACGCTTTAAAAAAATAAAATCCTATAAATGAATCAATTTTTATCTATAAATTTCAAACGCAAGTGACTCATGTCCATTGGTCATATTTCTTCAATATTCTTGATCCTTATTTCTAATATTTTGCCCCTTAAAAACCAAAATTGAAAAATTAAAAAAATCTGGTGTGACTGGTCGTACAGCACACAACTTTCTCTTACCTTCGGTAATCGAAGGTTGTGTTCTGTGCTTGTCACATCGGATTTTTCGTGTCAAGATATATTTAGTTTCGGATATTATAGAATAGAATTAAGATGTAAAATTTATAAGTATTGGAAAATGTTTATATTTTGTTCCATGGCAACCATTTCTCCTATCTTCCCTATGAAATACAAAGAAAGTGGTCTTTAGAAGATTTCAATCGCAAAATGAGAAATACATTTTATAGAGAATCTAAAAAATAATTGATTTTTGAATTTTAATCAAAATCGTTAGAGGAATTTTGAGAAAATCGAAAAAAATGAAAAAGTACATCAGAAAGTATAGAACTCTTGGCCAATTTTGGTTAAAAGCTTATTTTCAGGTCAGAAGGGTGCCTAACTTAGAATATAAAATCAACCTCCTAGAATCCTCTGTTCTGAAGATGATCGAAACGTCATGCTATGAATGAAACAATCGAAATAGAACTCCGAATTAACTTCTCGCTATCTATACCTTATGCACTATTATGTTCTTTAATAAAGTAGCCTATGTTATAATCCATTTCTTAAACAATTCATAACGTACTTTATTCAAGAACATATTTTAGTCGTGGAACGTCGAAATTCAGCTAGCTGGGAACAACAGGACCCACCTTCGGCGGGATATTCAGCTAGTTGACTTACAAAAAAAAAAAAATTATTATTTTAAAGTAAAAATATATCTTACGTATTTTAAACATTTATTTTTTTTTTTTTTTGATAAAGCTTTATCTATTCTTCGATAAATTATAGAATGGTAGGTGTTGTTATTAACCAGTCAGAGTGAGTTGGTTGGAAATGAAATAGAAATAAAGAATTTATAAAAAGAAATGAATTGTGTTTGTAAAAGACCTGGAAGGGATGAAGAAGATTACTCCTATTCACATTCAGGTATCTACTGGATATTCGTTTATTTTTACTTTCTCTTACCTCTATATATATGTTAATATATATATAGAGAGAAAGTATTGGATTCATGTCAAAAATTCGATGTCGAAATTTTAATGGATATACACGTTTTAACGTTCCCGGAAACCAAAAAAGTGGTTTTCGCGACATGGTCTGTCTGTGGGTGTGTGGGTGTGTGTGTGTTCAATTTTAAGCATGAAGTCATTGAGCTACGAGGTTGAAATTTTATATTTAAGTTAAACACCTCCCGGGACCGAAAAAATAAGCTTTTAATCAAAATCGGCCAAAGAGTACTAGTACTTTACTGATGTACTTTTTCAGTTTTTTTCGATTTTCTCAAAATTTGCTCCAACGATTTTTTTTTTTAAATTCAAAAATCAATTATTTTTTAGATGCTTTTTAAAATGTATATTCTCATTTTGCGATTGAAATCTTCTGAAGACCACTTTACTCTTGTATTTCATAGGGAAGATAGGAGAAATGTGCATGGTAACAAAATATAAATATTTTCCCATACTTATAAATTTTACATCTGACAATTCAAATGTTCCCTACTGTTGGGAACTAAATATATGTCGACACAAAAAATCTGGTGTGACAAGCACAGTACATAACTTTCGATTACCGAAGGTAAGAGAAAGTTGTGTGCTGTGCGACCAGTCACACCAGATTTTTTTTTTTAATTTTTTTAAATTAAGGAACAATTTGAGAGATACTTCCATTTAAAAAATGCAAGGACCAGCTTAAAACATTATAGGCCTACATTAAAACATAATTTATATCTATAATTAGATTTATATACTTTTAGCTTGCAAAGTTTGTTTTTGTAACTCCAAGACAAACAATTTCACTCTTAATTTAAGAAGTAGATTCCCTTATGCTAATAGACATGACGACAAATGATTTCACGAATTGAGGGGTTAGGGATTTATTTGTACGTCCATGAAGGCATGGATTGACCTTTTAAAGCTAAAAACGACCTGAATTCATACCAGAAGGGCTTTACATAATAAGGTGTGATAGAAAAATGGAATGTTAAAAATAAATCTAATTTAGAAGACGTTCAAGTTTTATACTGTGAGTTCACAGTTTATGTCGTTATAAATAGGACAACAATAATGGTGTGAGCGAACAACTTTCTCTTGAAACCCTATAAGAAACACAAATACCACCGGTAATGTGCTGTGCTACCAGTCACACCAGATTTTTCTCACTTGAGACGGGAAGCCCCTGCTTCCCCACTTATTGCTATTTTATTTCTTCATATTTCTCGATGCTTTATAACAGATTTCCATTTTCTTCACTAATTTTGTAACACCCTGTAGATTTAAAAAAATCTTACAAGGATAATATTCTCCGTGAGCATATACATATGTCTTTTAGAGGTTGATTTTAGAGTTATTGCAAAGCTAGTAAGGTGGGAGACAGTGGCGGATCCAGAGGTGTTTCTCGGGGGGGGGGGGGTAATCTGGAGTGACTGGTCCCACAGCACACAATTTTTTCTTAATTTCGGTAACTTAAAGACGCATTCTGTACTTGTTTGCCAGAATATAAATACAAATCAAATTTTTAAGTATTAATTTTTAAAATTTTACATTAAAAATACATTTTTTTCGAAAAAAAGTATTTTTTTTTTTCAAATCTCAGAGGAGGGTAATTACCCCCTTTACCCCCCCCCCCCCCCCTTGTATCCGCCCTTGGTAGGAGAGTATGTTACTCCCTTCTTTTGTACTCCATAGTTATTGTAGGCATGGGCGTACCCAGGATCAAATCTAGGGGGGGGCATGGTCAGATCATGGTCGTCCAGGGGGGGGGCAAATCATGGTCGTCCAGATTGGGACATAGCTATTTTTAATATAGAGGGGAAAAGCCTTCGAATTAAAGGCCTAAAAACCCTCGAGTCCTAACAAAAATAATCATTCGCCGCCGCTATCCCCGCGGGTGGAAAAAATTCTGCGTCTCTAAAAAAAAAAAGGTAAAATATTTTTACGGGCGGGAAAAAAATTTACGTTCCGCAAAGAGGGAATGTTCCGCAGGAGCGGCACATGGAAAAAATAAAAAAAATTTGGTTCCGCAAAAGAGGGAATGTTCTGCGGGCGGCAAAAATTTTTGTGGCCGGAAAACTTTGGTTCCGCGAAAAAATAGTGTGCTGTGCGACCAATCACACCAGATTACCCCCCCCCCCCCCCGAGAAACACCTCTGGATCCGCCATTGGATTGTGATGACGTCATAACGTTTCATGATTCCAATATTTGTTAAGAGTAAATGTGAAAAGTGTCTAAATTAAAGAGAAGTCTGGACTAAATTGCATTGCAGCGAGGAATGCCGGGGTGGTGGCGCCCTGCCAGGTTCCGGCGGGGTTAAGGCTCCCATGCACACACAAACACAACTTTGGGAATTTTTTTTTTTTTTTTCAACAACGTTTTGTTAAATTTGACTAATTAATTAAAAATTTGTTTATTGTTTTTAAACAATTCATTCAAAGGGAGAGAGGGGTGGTGGAGGGGAGGGTTCGACCCTCTTCGGAATGCCTTGGGACCGAACATTATCCCACTGAGGTTTATAATGTCTGTGCCAAATCGGCTGAGATATTTTTGCCCACGACGGCGACCAAAAGCCGCTGCCGGCCGTTCGGTCGGAGGCTCTCTAGTCGCCGTCAGTGGCTTGTGCGTGTCAACACGACACGATCGCGCGTGTGTACGTAACATGATCTCCATGGACAACGTTTCGGTGTTTAAGTGATGGACGAAGCTTCTTCTACCACGGCCGGCAACACTGTGACACGCCGGGGCGCCGTCAAAAGGCGTCGTAAAGAACGATGGTTGCTTACAAGAAAAACATGGCGTTATATGGCAGATGCAGGTCGACGTCTTATACCTGAAGGTGTCGCCAATCGTCGAGAAGATGTCCCCAAGATTGAAGATTATTTCCAACAGGTGTGCTCTAAAGAGCCACGTTTTCTTCTCTGGCGGAAAAGTTCTTATCCCGGGGCTTTGAGCCTTCGTCGTCGGGGACACCGTCGTTTTGATAAGAAAGGTGGTAGTATCCGTGGCGAGACATCGGCACCCCATTCGGCTGACGAAGCCGATGAGCTTACGCCTCAACTAGCACGTCTCACTTTAGCGCCAACACAGGCGGGACGTTTTGATCTCTTTGGCTCAACGTCAACGCAACCCACCGAGAGTGCACTCAACCTCGAAGAGAACCAATTGTTGGACTCATTGGAGAGATATCTGCATGGCGATGGCGGTGGAGTGGACACCCGGCAGGTTGCTCAGTTACTACACAATTGCTTGCGTCGTGTGCGTGTTGGCTCCACGTCCTCTTATCAGGATCCTCTTCTTAGACAGGACAATGAATTCCTGGCAACCCTTCGACGTCACTATAGCCGGACATCCACACGGCACAAGGTCATCACTGACCTTCTCACGGATAGGAGGGCCCTGGAGCGGCTCTACTTTGACCTCCGTCATGCAAGGCATTTCGGCCCTCGCTCGGGGGTCACGGCAACAACAACAACAACATCATCATCAACATCCTCCACGTTGCCGCCATTTTCCATGTCTCTTCCAGCTCGTTCCCCATCGCCAATTCCAAAACCTTCTGTCGAAATTCAAACACTTCCCGTGGATGAGGAGACTATGAAAATCATTAACGCCCGACGAAAGGAACAGGAAGAATCTGAAGGCGATGTTGACGAAGACGGGCGTCGTCGAAGAAGTAGTGTACATGAAGACGTGTCGCCAAGTGTAAGCGACACGATCAAACGTTATTTGCGTATGGCGCGTAAAAAGAGCATCGACGGGGACAAAGCGGACCGTTTTAAACGTGTGAACTATGACCGCAATTTGCGGAATATTAAATCGAAAGCGGAAATCGCGAGTGTAGTGTCAATGGATGAGGGCGATAATAAAGGGTGTCAAACGGACGAGATTTGGGTGGCGGTACTTAAAGACAGACCATTGCATGACCCGACACCCCATTCCTCTTCCTCTCTCCTGGCCTCTGGACAAACCTTCTTCTCGAATCTCCTCCACGGGTTACAACACGCCACCTCTACCACCAATTTGTCTTCTTCTGCAGCAGCCGGCGGGGGCGGCAGCAGCGGCGGCGGCGCAATCATGCAGAAAAGCAAGTCCAGCTCCAGTGTGGTCCAGGCCGGAAGTAGACTGGTCTCGAAGAAGATCTTCCGGTCGAGAAGTAAGAGTCAGACACGGATTCCGGGCCGGGAGGGCGCCAGCTCCCAATGGACTCCTCAGGTAGGACATCTTCTAATATGAATAAACATGGAAAGACCTTGAACTTAAAAAAAAAAAAATTTTGGCCCCAATTCAACAATGCAGCGAGCAGACACCCATTTTGGTTTTTATTTATTTATTTATTCATTCTTTCAATGAAACATTCATTTAAAAAAAAAAATAATAATAAAATAAAATAAATTTCAATCTCATTAAAGAATTGAATTGAAAACGATGAAAACACTTTTTGGATTTTTTTTTTTTTTCTTAATGAACTTTGAGTTAGGTTAATCTCGCTAAATAAGTAAATTTTTTATGCTTTTTCGAGATTGAAAAAAAAAAAAATTCTCATGAAAATCGGTAAAATAGTTTCAGATTTTATCTATTAGAAAAATTTAAATATTTTAACCTAAATTTCAACATTTCAGAAATGGGAAATATTCAGAAATTTTTAAACAATTAGAAAATATATATATATTCTTTGTCAAAAAAAAAAAAAAATATATAAATTATCTTGGAGAGGGAATATGGTGGGGGTATTAATTTATTACAATAGTAACAAAAATATTTTATTTATTAAGATTAAATCTCTCAATTATTATAATAGTCTAGCCAGGGGGGGGCTACGCTTCTTATTTAAGCCATAAAAGAAAATTATTACTACGTATTCCAATCCAGTGCCTGCTTGAAGATTTGTTTACATTCATAGAATATACAATATAAATGCAAAGAATACAGAGATATTTCTCTATACATTTCTTATGAGAGAAATCGTAAATTTAAGAATTAAAAACTCAAAAAGTTATAGGAATTTCGGGACATGAGTATTTTTCTGGGACTCTCCATAACGTCCTCTATTAAGACTGCAAAATTTCGTTTAAAAATTCCAACGGGAAGTTGGTCAAACAGAGAGTGACATACGGACAGACAGACACTATTATTACTAGGGCTCGGATTTCGCCCTATTTGCCTTTTTTTAATTTATGGCTTAAAATTTTGGCCAATATGATATGTATACGTTTCATGAAATTCTGAATAAAATAAGAGGCATTTGTTAGTGCCTATAATGCCTATTTTGGCCGATTCTGGGTTTTAGTGCCTATTTCATCTATAAATGCCTTTTTTAGTGCCTATTTTAAGTTCAAATAGTCAATTTCAATTTTTTACGAGCTATACATAGCCTAAATTTAAAATTTTTTTAATTATCGAGAAAATATTTCAAGGGGAGGGGGGGTAAAGGGGGTAATTAACCCCTCCCCTCCCGAGATTTAAAAAAAAATTTATTTTTAATGTAAAATTTTAAAAATTAATACTTAAAAATTTGATTTGAATTTATATTCTGGCAAACAAGTACAGAATTACCGAAATTAAGAAAAAAATTGTGTACTATGCGACCAGTCACACCAGATTACCAAAAATAAGACATCAATTTTTTAAATTTTTTTATATTATTTCTTAAATAATACCTTTTAAGTGCCTATTTTAATAATTTTTAGTGCTTAGTTGCCTGCCTATTTTAAAGATTTTTATTGCCTATAAATCCGAGCCCCAATTATTACATATAGATAAAAATTTAATTTTATTTTACCCATTTAAAATGCCAAAATTGAAATTTTATTTATATAATTAATTATAGAATAATAATTGTGAGAATTAATGCTTGTCGGATTTTTATGGGATTTATTTCAATGCGTAGAACAGTGCTTCTTAAAGTAGTGGGGCCGCGACCCCCTAGGGAGGCGCGAAAATTAGCCACAGCGAGAAATTTTCCAAACTCAGCCAAAATTATTTCTTTTATTGTGACGTTTAGGCCACTAGTCTAGGGCATCTTCAATTTCAAAATTAAAATTGTCATTTTTCATTCAAAATTAAAATTTCATTTATTCTTGCCTCCAGCTCTTAAGAAGGCTGAAACGTCACAATAATTTTGGCTGCATATAGGAATATTTTTTTTTTTTGACTCCGCTTTAATATTTTTTTAACATTAAAAATTTTTGTTTTTTACAATGGGAGAGGGGGGATGCGTCATATGTATGATTTAATATTTTTAAGGGAGGCGTTGTAACATAAAGTTTGGAAACCACTGCCCTAGGGGGTCATGGATTAATTACCCGCAGACAGGGCCGCGAAGATCGCAAATTTAACAAATAAATTATTATTGTTAAATAACGATAATGATTAGAAAAGTTGAAATGATAGTATATTTGCAACTGCTAGACTATATACGAAATTCATTCATTCACATGCGTAACACCTTCGGTTCCGTAGCCCCTTAAATTCCTTTAAATTATTAATTTGTTTAGCAATATATAATCTTCTGTTATATTTTTACTTTCTCGTATAGAGAAAGTTATGTAATCGTAAAAAAATTCGACTTCGAGATTTTGATGTTTCTCCACGTTTTAGACCTCTCTGAGTCCAAAAAAACCATTTTTGGCATTATGTCTGTGTGTGTGTGTGTGTGTGTGTGTAAACACGATTGCTTAAAAACCAAAGGAGCTAGATCGATGAAATTTGGTATATGCTCCTTACACTAAAATTGTAGATTTCTATCAACTTTTGGAGTAAATACGTCACTTGGAAGTAATACTTTACTTAAAAAGTTTTTCAAAAATTTTGAAATTTTCAATTTTTTGTTATATTATGATAAAATACTCTATTTTAAAAAGTTTTTATTCTTTGACATTTTTTCGAAAACTGAATAGTTTTTGAAATAATCAAAGAAGAAATAGAAAATTTTCGTTAATTTTGATAAAAAATCAAAACAAAATCATACAGGTGTCATTAAAAAAAGGGCAAATATAAACAAATGAATTTGTGAAACAAATGAATTTGTTTATATTTACCCTTTTTTTAATGACACCTGTATGATTTTGTTTTGATTTTTTATCAAAATTAACGAAAATTTTCTATTTCTTCTTTGATTATTTCAAAAACTATTCAGTTTTCGAAAAATGTCAAAGAATAAAAACTTTTAAAATAGAGTATTTTATCATAATATAACAAAAAAATTGAAAATTTCAAAATTTTTGAAAAAACTTTTAAGTAAGTACTACTTCCAAGTGACGTATTTACTCCAAAAGTTGATAGAAATCTACAATTTTAGTGTAAGGAGCATATACCAAATTTCATCGATCTAGCTCCTTTGGTTTTTAAGCAATCGTGTTTACACACACACCCAGACGTAATTCCAAAAGAACATACGAGAAAGTCTCGGGGAAGTCAATCCCCATATTTTGTTATATATTTTATTATAGAGATCGTTAAATTTACTTTGTGCACATGAGCGTACCAGTAGGATGGTGCAAAAAAACCGATTAATTTTTTTTTTTTTTTTCGACTCATATGAAAATATGTTGGTTTATCATGTTTTAAGAGACCTCTCCAAAGATGAGCTCAAAAAAAAAAAAATTTTTTTAAGGGTCGCTCAAAATTTCTAAAAATTTCCAAATAAGTCAAAAATCAATTTTTTTTTCTCGTTACGGTAGATTTTTTTATAAACGAAAAAAAATATGTTTCTCAAATTTTCAGCTTAAAATATTAATTTTTAAAGGTCGCTCAAAAATTTTTTTTTAATTTGTCAGTGCATTGCTTTTGATGTTTTCCAGCGACTTTTAAATATTCATATTCTACTCTTTATTCATATTAAAGATTTATTAAATTTTTTTTTCTTTTAATTAGTAAGATATTTGAGAAAATATAATCAATAGTACTCTTAAATAGCAAGTTACTACAAATTAAGATTTTCAGTATTCTTTTTGATTTTTTGTTCATCTCGTGGTGCATTTTTGTCGATTATCTTCCTCATTAAAAGAAAAAAAATTTTAAATCTTTAATATGAATATTTAAAGATCGCTCGAAAACATCAACAATTAACTTGAAAATTTAGGATACGTATTTTTATATCTTATTATTTTTCCATGTTTGTATCTCCGAAGATGGTTCAATCACGAACCAAAACATTAACAAGTGATTAAGAACTTAAATGAAGTAAAATTCAGGTGAATTATTCCTTCTTAACTTTGGGAAAATAGATTTCGGTTCATGGTTCATGATACTTGTTGATAACGATAAAAATCAATCACATCTAACATGTCTAAAACAGTCAAGTAAAAGGCTACATAGAATATTAATTATTTGGGGACATTTTTTAAATTAATTTTATTTAAAAATATTCTATCAGATTTAAATCTTGGGGTGTAATCTAAAAAAGGGATGTAGAATATATATATATAGTCATTTTTATTAGTAAATTTAAAAAAACATTAATTATTGCATATTGTTGTCAATCTATTATTAAAATAAATTGTTGTCCACATCAAATAGTCGTAAAGGTTAGTAATAATAATAATATTTAGACTATTATTATTCTGGAAATAGATTAATGATGAAACAAACAATGCAAGTAAGTGTCATGTTATTTCTAAACATTCTTTAAAGGAAAGTCATCAATCAAACTCTCAAATTTAAATAAAATAATAAATTTTCAATTTGGGCCTTCATTAGAAAGTAAAAATACTAATAATTTGTGTAAAAATGTTCAATATATTTATAAAAGTTATTTTCCTGCTTTTAGTGCATTTAAAAGAGAATTTTTTTTTGTTTGTTTTCAAGTTAATAATAAATTTCACTGATAAAAAAAAAATGCGTAAATTCTTGACTTAGAAAGATTTATATCTAACTTATTAAGATTAATAGACATTATCGTATCTACATATTTTGGATAAAGGGAAAATAAAATATTTTTATTTTTTTATATAAAAGGCAAACTTGCTGAGAATTCGTTAAAATGTAATTTAGCTTATCAACATAGACAAAGAGAGTGGGGCAGCCATTTGCAATAATAAGTAGTTGTTATTTATGAAATTATAACTAAGTTCATGGCTATCAACTTTATTTTTATCCAAATGTCATTAAGAAGTAGGAAAGAAAAGAGGGGAACTCCACCAATATTTATAAATTAAATACGATGTTTTAATTATTCTTAGACATTTGTTTATTTTTTTTTTTTTTTTTTTTTAAAACATTCACACTTTTTTCTCATTCACCCTCACATTCACACACACATTCACACAGTCTTTTCGGCAACTGAGGCCTTTTAAGACTTTTTTACGATAATCAGTATGTTTTTAATATATCAATTGGGGGGTCCAGGCATTTTTATTTAAGTCATTTGGTATCCAAATTGTCTAATATATGATTGATAAGATTCATATTTCATTTATTTTTTTTTATATATATATTTAATTAAATTAATGTCACAATATTGAATTAAATTTAAACATTAAATCTAAATTCGTTTATTGTTTTCTAAATCAAATCATTTAATTTTTTGAGGTTAAAACAGAATTCAAAGAGATGTAGAATATATATTAGATATATTTTGAAAAAAGAAAGACATTAATTATTCTATATTGTTGTCAAATTATTATTAAAATAAATTGTTGTCCACATCAAATAGTCGTAAAGGTTAGTAATAAAAATTATTGTTCAGGAAATAGATTAATGATGGACCAAACAATGCAAGTAAGTGAGTTTATTTATTTAATTAATAAGGTAAGTCATCCCTTAGGCCGGTATTACACTATCAAAGATCTTTGTCAAAGATATTATTTGTCAAAGATATTTGACAGTGTAATGAGTCAACTTTTATAAAATATTTCTTTTATAAAATTTCTTTTATAAAATTTAATCGATTGCTATTACATTTTATCAAAGATTTGAAAGTAAACAAACAAGATGGCGGAAGGCAAGAAAAGAAAATTTTGTTGGCCGGTGGAATTAACCAAAATGTAACCATTAGCCGTTTTTCAACACTTATACAGTTCCTTAAATGTGTATTTTGTTTATCAATGAAAGGAGACACTTTTGAAACTACATATTTAAAAGTTTCATCATCCATTCTCGAATACCTTTTATAATGTATTACATCTTCAATCTGTAGCTCTTTTAATAAATTTTGGTGAATTCCTTTCATGTTCCGTCTTCAGGACCGGATCTAGGGGGGGCAGTGGTTGCGTTTGCCCCGGGCGGCAGATATCAGGGGGTGGCAATTAAAGGAAGATTTTCTAAAAAAAAGGTAAAATGATATGAATTTTGTATAGAAAATTTTAAGGAGGGGCGGAAAATCAAATTTTGCCCCCCCCTAAAAAAATCTCCTAGTTCCGGCCCTGTCCGTCTTGCATTCCATGGTTTAACCCACACACGTTTATTTTTCCTCTTTTTTTTTTGAGTAATAAACTTATTGAGACAGCTGCACTTGTTGCAGCTACAACAGAAAAGAAAAACTCATCATCCATTTTTAAACAACTTTGATGAAATATTTTACTTAGTGTAATACCTAAATAAAATCTTTTATAGAATCTTTTATAAAATAAAATATGATAAAATATTTTATAAAATATCTTTGACAAAGATCTTTTATAGTGTAATACCGGCCTTATCCCGATTTTAATTATTTTCAGACATTTTAATAGATTGTTTTAATAGGTTAAGTTTAGAATTTTCTCTTTCTTTTTCTTTAATAAATGATTTCGTGGTATCAAAAAAAAGGTTTATATTTTTTAAATTTTACTCTTATTCTTGAAATTTTTTTTTTTTTTTTTTAATCAATCCCACCCCCACCGCTTAGAGATGACCAATTGGCTTTAATAAAAGAAAAATGAGAAAAGATAAAAATAACAAAGCAGACATAAGTTAATATGAATAAAAAAAGAATTTCTAAGAAAACATCTGGTTTATGTCATTTTTGAAATAGAGCTCGAGAATAATAGAAAGGAAAAGGGATGGAGGTAGAAAATTACGAATTTTTAATAATTAACTTGGCGGGCTAATCATGATATAGAATTTTTTTAGCCGAAAAAGACGATTAAAAAAATTAAGAAAAACCATCTTGAGAGCCAAGCTCGAATTATGTAAATAATTGAATGAAAAGATGGTCCTAACTTAAATCAACGAATGCAATAATGGTGGTGGAGTCAGAAGATTGCAGCCAAATTTCCCCAATTCTCACCCTCGCGGCTGACGTTTCGGCCCAGGACTAGGCCATCTTCAGAGCCTGTTGGCAATAATCAAAATGTGTGGAATTTTGTGACAACATTCAGCGTTTTGCTGTGAGCGGGCCACATGCTCAATGTTGTTACACACATTTTGATTATTGCCAGCAGGCTCTGAAGATGGCCTAGACTCGGGCCGAAACGTCAGCCGTGAGGGTGAGAATTTAAATAAAAGAAAATTTGGCTGCAACAAGAGTGAGTTCACTCTCTGTCTATGGTATGATAATAATAAAATTTGAGGCATTATCATGTTTGAGCTACGTATAATTGTGTATGCCTTGGCGATCATTATATATATTTTCAGACATTAACCTGGCCCTGAAGATGGTCCCATATGTGACCGAAACGTCGGCCCTGGTTTATTAATAAATTGAAATATAAACTAGCTGCTTTGCTCATTCTTTCTACCTAATGTTAAAAGTTGAATATTCAATCGTTTGGATCTGTTAAAGGTTTTTTTTTTTATTTTTATAACCTACGATAACACACACATGGCATTTATATTTTGTAGATTAGATTATTAGCGACTTTTTTACTTTCTCTTACCTATGTATATATGTAATATATATATAGAGAGAAAGTATTGGTTTCATGTCAAAAATTCGATGTCGAGATTTTGATGGATCTTCACGTTTTGAGGTCCCCTGAATCCAAAAAAGTGGTTTTTGCGACATGGTCTGTCTGTGTGTCTGTGTGTCTGTGAACAAAATATCTCAAGAACGAAAAGAGCTAGAAGGTTGAAATTTTATATTTAAGTTAGGCACCCCCATGGGACGTGACACGAAGCTTTTGAACAAAATCGACCAAAAAGTACTAGTACTTTACTGATTCACTTTTTCAGTTTTTTTCGATTTTCTCAAAATTTACTCCAACGATTTTTTTTAAAATTCATATATCAACTATTTTTTAGTTGCTCTTTAAAATGTATATTCTCATTTTGTGATTGAAATCTTCTGAAGACCACTTTACTCTTGTTCTCCATAGAAAAGATAGGAGAAATGGTTGCTATGGTAACAAAATATAAACATTTTGCCATACTTATAAATTTTACATCTTGAAAATCGAATGTACCATACTGTCGGAAACTAAATACATATCGACACAAAAATCTTGTGATAAGCACAGTACACAACTTTCGATTACCGAAGGGAAGAGAAAGTTGTGTGCTGTGCGCCAGTCACACCAGATTTTTTTAAACATAAAAACGTGCTTGAAATTAGAAATTCCTATTATTTTACCGCGTGAAAGAGCGAGGCGGGAAATTCTTATTTGAAGGTTTAAACCATTGTAGATTCCGACTGGCTAATCAGATCAGACTAAATTTGATCTCAATTTGTGAAGAAATAAAAACTCTAATTGACTATATAAACAAAATCGCGATTAATAAACTCTAAATCATATTTGTTTTTTTTAACGTCAAAAAATTGCCATTTTCTGGTGAAGAAAGTCATAAGCCTCATTTTCGTTTTCTTCTTCATTACAAATGCTTTTAAACTTAAACTAGGGCAAATTAATGTTCTATTCTCTACTATATGCTTTATAAGACATACAAGTGTTCATTTTTGTAAAGAAAGTTATTCTAAATTAAGTGACTGATTTACAGATTTGAATTTTCGCGATATGGTCTGTCTGTCTGTCTGTGAGTCTGTGAACAAAACAACTCAAGAACGAAAAGAGCTAGGAGGTTGAAATTTTATATTTAAGTTAGCCACCCCCCTGGGACGTGACACGAAGCTTGAACAAAATCGGCCAAAAAGTACTAGTACTTTACTGATGTACTTTTTAACTTTTTTTTTCGATTTCTCTCGAAATTCGCTCCAACGATTTTGATTAAAATTCATAAATCAATTATTTTTTAGATGCTCTTTAAAATGTATATTGTCATTTTGTCATTGAAATCTTTTGAAGCACACTTTACTCTTGTATTTCATTGGAAAGATAGGAGAAATAGTTGCCATAGTAACAATATATAAATATTTTCGTATACTTATAAATTTTACATCTTTAATGCTCATATATCGGCGGAAACTAAATATATGTCGACACGAAAAATCTGGTGCGACAGTCACACCAGACTTTTTTTTAAATATTTAAATGGCAAGGGGAGCCTGATATGAAGTAGAATTGTTAGGAATATGAACGATATGAACAAGTGTCTGTATATATTGTGTTTGTGAATGTTTTAGTTACAAACTGTTTGTATACAGTTTAAATTCGTTATGATGATTTATAAATATTATGTATTCCTGATAGTTTAAATAAAAGCAGTTCATTCATTAATCTGCACCATTTAATATTTAACAAGAATCACAGTTAAAGTTATATTAATATAACGACTAAGGGAAACTATGTGAATTCCTTTTCCCCCGACTTTGTATTGCGAACAACGCATTGCGGGAGTCATTGAATTTTTTATAGAAAAGAGATAAGCTGATAAAAAATACGAGAAAGTAAAAAATGATGATGACGATTTAGAACATTAATTTCAGTAAAATAATATTCTGTTTGAAATGAAAAGAATTTTGTCTTAATGTTGTTAATTCATGTAAAAAAAAAAAAAATTTTAAACCATCATAAAAATGCACTTTTATTCATTCCTCGTCAACAGGTGGTTGTGGGTGGTGATTTGGATATTTCTCTCTCTCTCTCTCTCTCTCTCTCTCTCTCTCTCTCTGTCCACCCCTTTCCCCCTCTCTCTCTCAATCTCTCTTGTGCCATGTCTTTTTAAAATCAAATCAGCTGTTGTTGTCCTTTAAGACAAAAAAAATAAACCTTTCGTTTATTTTTAGAATAGAATGCCATCTATTTTCAGTGAAACTAAATCTATTGTTAATAGAGAGAGTATTTGATGGAAAAAAGATTAAAAATCTGGTGTGACTGGCGCACAGCACACAACTTTCTCTTCCCTTCGGTAATCGAAAGTTGTGTACTGTGCTTGTCACACCAGATTTTTTGTGTCGACATGTATTTAGTTTCCGACAGTATGGTACATTCGATTTTCAAGATGTAAAATTTATAAGTATGGCAAAATGTTTATATTTTGTTACCATGGCAACCATTTCTCCTATCTTTTCTATGGAGAACAAGAGTAAAGTGGTCTTCAGAAGATTTCAATCACAAAATGAGAATATACATTTTAAAGAGCAACTAAAAAATAGTTGATATATGAATTTTAAAAAAAATCGTTGGAGTAAATTTTGAGAAAATCGAAAAAAACTGAAAAAAGTGAATCAGTAAAGTACTAGTACTTTTTGGTCGATTTTGTTCAAAAGCTTCGTGTCACGTCCCATGGGGGTGCCTAACTTAAATATAAAATTTCAACCTTCTAGCTCTTTTCGTTCTTGAGATATTTTGTTCACAGACACACACACAGACAGACAGACACACAGACAGACACACAGACAGACAGACCATGTCGCAAAAACCACTTTTTTGGATTCAGGGGACCTCAAAACGTGAAGATCCATCAAAATCTCGACATCGAATTTTTGACATGAAACCAATACTTTCTCTCTATATATATATTACATATATACATAGGTAAGAGAAAGTAAAAAGAAAAAAAAGACAATTTGAAAAGAAATAAAATAAGAAAAAAAAAAAAAAAACGATTAAAGAGAAATTTATATTTTGTTCTTTAAACAAAAATTTGTTTTTTTTTTTTTTTTACTTCTTCCTTGAAAAAAAAAACAACTTTGAGAAGATCTTTTCTAAGAATTTGAATTGGGGTAGTTTTAAAATAAAACTCTTTTTGAGAAATTGAAACAAATCGATTTTGTTAATTTATATTTATACTATTAAAGTAAATTTTACTGGTATATGATTAGAGCAGTGATTCCCAACCTGGGGGCGATCGCCCGCAAGCACTGGCGCAACAGGAGGGGGGGTTAGGGTTTTAACCCCCTCCCCCCAGGAGAGAAAAAAATTCAAAATATATATTACAAATAGAAAAGAAAAAAAAGGCTAAAAGGGCAAATAAAGAAATAAAAAAGGCGAAGGTCCGATGCCGGCGAGCCGAGCAAGTTGGAGGGTGGAGGGGGGGGGGGCAGACCCCCGTCTAGGAGCTCCGTCCGCCAATGGGGGGCGGCGCGGTTAGTCACCCCTCCCCAGGAGTAAATCTTGCTTGCGCCACTGCCCCCCAAGTGAGCGATTTGGGTTATCAAGGGGGTAATAAATAGGCGGGGGGGCGATGAGTATTCAAAGGGGGAAATTAGTTATTATTAGTTTACTAAAATTTGAAAGGACAAAAATCAAAGAGAAAAATCTCCTATATAGAGGATGTCAGGATCATCATCATAAGTTTTCTGCTTTTTTCGCAGGTCCTTTAGTGGCGATTCTTCCTTCTCCATTCACCCCTTTCCTGAGCGAATCTTTTCATCCCATCGTATCCATCTTCCTCCTTCAATTCGTCGATCATTTTTTTCCTTCTTCTCTCTTTCTTACACTGTCCTTCTACTATTCCTTCCAGTACATCTTTCATTAGTAAATTCCTTCTAAGTATATGGATATCATACATAGAAGAGGTCAAAATATTGTCATAAAGATAAAATAGTCTGAAGATAATTTCAATCTAGAATCTAAACGTCATTTTTGTATTCATTAAATAAATTCATTTTGTTATTTTCTTCATAAAAATAAAATTATTTTTAATGATGATTGGGAAAGCCTGGCGTAGATAGATGATGAACGACAAATGACAATGCTGGAGGTGTTTTCAGACTAGATATTATTCCACTATTCAGTCGACGTTTCGGGGGACTCAACGTCTCCCAGGCTTAACAAGCTAAGTTGGACTATTAAATTCATTCTTTAATGACTAAACCAGCGAAGGTTCATTTATTTATAACCACATTAGTCGTGATGAAGGGACTCAACGTCCCCCGAAACGTGACTGAATAGTGGAATAAAATATGGCCTGAAAACACCTCCAGCATTGTCATTTGTCGTTCATCAAAATTATTTTTTTTAATTTTTAGAAGTTTGGGTAGAAATAAATCAGAGAATAAAAATCTTGTCTAGTACTCCTAGGGACAGGAGTATTTTTTAAATACATTTTCGCCATTGATTGTGATTTGTTTTTGTTAGTAATTGATAGGGGCGAAATACAATTTATTTAAAAAATGTCAACGTTTCAGTCACTATTTCTGCAGCTGTTGACGATAACCGTTATATTATTTATAATATCTATTGGGAGTCTATTTAAGCCATTTGGTATCCAAAAGGCTTAAATAAAATCATCGGACTGCCTGGGGTCCGAACCCGCGACGTTTGGTATAGAAGGCAGGCACGCTACCAACTAGACCAAGCCCGTAGGCTCAATATGTAATAAAATTTATAAACATGGGAAAATATTTATATTGTTACCATGGAAACAATTTCCCCTATCTTTCCTATAAAGTACAAGAGTAAAGTGTGCTTCAAAAGATTTCAATGGCAAAATGAGAATATACATTTTAAAGAGCATCTAAAAAAATAATTGATTTATGAATTTTAAACAAAATCGTTGGATCAAATTGTGAGAAAATCGAAAAAAAGTGAAAAAGTACATCAGTAAAGTACTAGTACTCTTTGGCCGATTTTGATTAAAAGCTTATTTTCACGCCTCAGGGGGGGTGCCTAACTTAAATATAAAATTTCAGCCTCATAGCTCATTTACTTCAAGCTTAGAAATTTGAACACACACACACACCACAGACAGACCATGTCACGAAAACCACTTTTTACTTTCTCTTACCTATGTATATATATGTAATCTCTATATATATAAAGAGAGATGTGACTAAGTGATGACAACGCGCAGCCTAAACTATAATACCTATAAGGCTGAAATTTGGCATGTAGAGTCCTTTTGTGCCCAAGGCGTCATTTAAGAAGCCATTTTTCGAAATTCCAATTTTAAGGGCACTAAATGGGGTATTTTTTTGTATTTTAAATAATTCTTAAACGAGATGAGATATTAATATGCTCTCTTCGCTAAAATTTTTCTTAGATGAATATCTAAATTCGTTGTTTCAGGGTTTTTTGAAATTCGGCCTCTAAGTACCCCAAATTGTCATTTTTGTAAAAAAATTCGGATTTTTCAACTTTTAACTGAAATTTTAAATAATTCTTAAACGAGATGAGATATTAATATGCTCTCTTCGCTAAAATTTTTCTTAGATGAATATCTAAATTCGTTGTTTCAGGGTTTTTTGAAATTCGGCCTTTAAGTACCCCAAATTGTCATTTTTGTAAAAAAATTCGGATTTTCCAACTTTTAACTGAAATGAGATTTTAATATGCTTTCTACGCTCAAAGTTTCCTTAAATGAACCTCTAAAAAGTAATTTCGGGTTTTTTTGAAATTCCGCCTCTAAGTACCCCAAATCGTCATTTTCTTAAAAAATTCGGTTTTTCCAACTTTTAACTCAAATGAGATATCAATATGCTTTTTTCGCTAAAAGCCCCCTTAAATGACCCCCCCCCCTTAAAAGCAATTTCGGTGTTGTGTTTTGAAATCCGGCCGCTAGGTACCCTAATTGATCATTTTTGTGAAAAATGCATTTTTTTTCAACTCTTCTTTTTTTTTCCATCTCTATATATATAAAGAGAGATGTGACTAAGTGATGACAACGCGCAGCCTAAACTATAATACCTATAAGGCTGAAATTTGGCATGTAGAGTCCTTTTGTGCCCAAGGCGTCATTTAAGAAGCCATTTTTCGAAATTCCAATTTTAAGGGCACTAAATGGGGTATTTTTTTGTATTTTAAATAATTCTTAAACGAGATGAGATATTAATATGCTCTCTTCGCTAAAATTTTTCTTAGATGAATATCTAAATTCGTTGTTTCAGGGTTTTTTGAAATTCGGCCTCTAAGTACCCCAAATTGTCATTTTTGTAAAAAAATTCGGATTTTTCAACTTTTAACTGAAATTTTAAATAATTCTTAAACGAGATGAGATATTAATATGCTCTCTTCGCTAAAATTTTTCTTAGATGAATATCTAAATTCGTTGTTTCAGGGTTTTTTGAAATTCGGCCTTTAAGTACCCCAAATTGTCATTTTTGTAAAAAAATTCGGATTTTCCAACTTTTAACTGAAATGAGATTTTAATATGCTTTCTACGCTCAAAGTTTCCTTAAATGAACCTCTAAAAAGTAATTTCGGGTTTTTTTGAAATTCCGCCTCTAAGTACCCCAAATCGTCATTTTCTTAAAAAATTCGGTTTTTCCAACTTTTAACTCAAATGAGATATCAATATGCTTTTTTCGCTAAAAGCCCCCTTAAATGACCCCCCCCCCTTAAAAGCAATTTCGGTGTTGTGTTTTGAAATCCGGCCGCTAGGTACCCTAATTGATCATTTTTGTGAAAAATGCATTTTTTTTCAACTCTTCTTTTTTTTTCCATCTCTATATATATAAAGAGAGATGTGACTAAGTGATGACAACGCGCAGCCTAAACTATAATACCTATAAGGCTGAAATTTGGCATGTAGAGTCCTTTTGTGCCCAAGGCGTCATTTAAGAAGCCATTTTTCGAAATTCCAATTTTAAGGGCACTAAATGGGGTATTTTTTTGTATTTTAAATAATTCTTAAACGAGATGAGATATTAATTTGCTCTCTTCGCTAAAATTTTTCTTAGATGAATATCTAAATTCGTTGTTTCAGGGTTTTTTGAAATTCGGCCTCTAAGTACCCCAAATTGTCATTTTTGTAAAAAAATTCGGATTTTTCAACTTTTAACTGAAATTTTAAATAATTCTTAAACGAGATGAGATATTAATATGCTCTCTTCGCTAAAATTTTTCTTAGATGAATATCTAAATTCGTTGTTTCAGGGTTTTTTGAAATTCGGCCTTTAAGTACCCCAAATTGTCATTTTTGTAAAAAAATTCGGATTTTCCAACTTTTAACTGAAATGAGATTTTAATATGCTTTCTACGCTCAAAGTTTCCTTAAATGAACCTCTAAAAAGTAATTTCGGGTTTTTTTGAAATTCCGCCTCTAAGTACCCCAAATCGTCATTTTCTTAAAAAATTCGGTTTTTCCAACTTTTAACTCAAATGAGATATCAATATGCTTTTTTCGCTAAAAGCCCCCTTAAATGACCCCCCCCTTAAAAGCAATTTCGGTGTTGTGTTTTGAAATCCGGCCGCTAGGTACCCTAATTGATCATTTTTGTGAAAAATGCATTTTTTTTCAACTCTTCTTTTTTTTTCCATCTCTATATATATAAAGAGAGATGTGACTAAGTGATGACAACGCGCAGCCTAAACTATAATACCTATAAGGCTGAAATTTGGCATGTAGAGTCCTTTTGTGCCCAAGGCGTCATTTAAGAAGCCATTTTTCGAAATTCCAATTTTAAGGGCACTAAATGGGGTATTTTTTTGTATTTTAAATAATTCTTAAACGAGATGAGATATTAATTTGCTCTCTTCGCTAAAATTTTTCTTAGATGAATATCTAAATTCGTTGTTTCAGGGTTTTTTGAAATTCGGCCTCTAAGTACCCCAAATTGTCATTTTTGTAAAAAAATTCGGATTTTTCAACTTTTAACTGAAATTTTAAATAATTCTTAAACGAGATGAGATATTAATATGCTCTCTTCGCTAAAATTTTTCTTAGATGAATATCTAAATTCGTTGTTTCAGGGTTTTTTGAAATTCGGCCTTTAAGTACCCCAAATTGTCATTTTTGTAAAAAAATTCGGATTTTCCAACTTTTAACTGAAATGAGATTTTAATATGCTTTCTACGCTCAAAGTTTCCTTAAATGAACCTCTAAAAAGTAGTTTCGGGTTTTTTTGAAATTCCGCCTCTAAGTACCCCAAATCGTCATTTTCTTAAAAAATTCGGTTTTTCCAACTTTTAACTCAAATGAGATATCAATATGCTTTTTTCGCTAAAAGCCCCCTTAAATGACCCCCCCCCCCCTTAAAAGCAATTTCGGTGTTGTGTTTTGAAATCCGGCCGCTAGGTACCCTAATTGATCATTTTTGTGAAAAATGCATTTTTTTTCAACTCTTCTTTTTTTTTCCATCTCTATATATATAAAGAGAGATGTGACTAAGTGATGACAACGCGCAGCCTAAACTATAATACCTATAAGGCTGAAATTTGGCATGTAGAGTCCTTTTGTGCCCAAGGCGTCATTTAAGAAGCCATTTTTCGAAATTCCAATTTTAAGGGCACTAAATGGGGTATTTTTTTGTATTTTAAATAATTCTTAAACGAGATGAGATATTAATTTGCTCTCTTCGCTAAAATTTTTCTTAGATGAATATCTAAATTCGTTGTTTCAGGGTTTTTTGAAATTCGGCCTCTAAGTACCCCAAATTGTCATTTTTGTAAAAAAATTCGGATTTTTCAACTTTTAACTGAAATTTTAAATAATTCTTAAACGAGATGAGATATTAATATGCTCTCTTCGCTAAAATTTTTCTTAGATGAATATCTAAATTCGTTGTTTCAGGGTTTTTTGAAATTCGGCCTTTAAGTACCCCAAATTGTCATTTTTGTAAAAAAATTCGGATTTTCCAACTTTTAACTGAAATGAGATTTTAATATGCTTTCTACGCTCAAAGTTTCCTTAAATGAACCTCTAAAAAGTAGTTTCGGGTTTTTTTGAAATTCCGCCTCTAAGTACCCCAAATCGTCATTTTCTTAAAAAATTCGGTTTTTCCAACTTTTAACTCAAATGAGATATCAATATGCTTTTTTCGCTAAAAGCCCCCTTAAATGACCCCCCCCCCTTAAAAGCAATTTCGGTGTTGTGTTTTGAAATCCGGCCGCTAGGTACCCTAATTGATCATTTTTGTGAAAAATGCATTTTTTTTCAACTCTTCTTTTTTTTTCCATCTCTATATATATAAAGAGAGATGTGACTAAGTGATGACAACGCGCAGCCTAAACTATAATACCTATAAGGCTGAAATTTGGCATGTAGAGTCCTTTTGTGCCCAAGGCGTCATTTAAGAAGCCATTTTTCGAAATTCCAATTTTAAGGGCACTAAATGGGGTATTTTTTTGTATTTTAAATAATTCTTAAACGAGATGAGATATTAATATGCTCTCTTCGCTAAAATTTTTCTTAGATGAATATCTAAATTCGTTGTTTCAGGGTTTTTTGAAATTCGGCCTCTAAGTACCCCAAATTGTCATTTTTGTAAAAAAATTCGGATTTTTCAACTTTTAACTGAAATTTTAAATAATTCTTAAACGAGATGAGATATTAATATGCTCTCTTCGCTAAAATTTTTCTTAGATGAATATCTAAATTCGTTGTTTCAGGGTTTTTTGAAATTCGGCCTTTAAGTACCCCAAATTGTCATTTTTGTAAAAAAATTCGGATTTTCCAACTTTTAACTGAAATGAGATTTTAATATGCTTTCTACGCTCAAAGTTTCCTTAAATGAACCTCTAAAAAGTAGTTTCGGGTTTTTTTGAAATTCCGCCTCTAAGTACCCCAAATCGTCATTTTCTTAAAAAATTCGGTTTTTCCAACTTTTAACTCAAATGAGATATCAATATGCTTTCTTCGCTAAAAGCCCCCTTAAATGACCCCCCCCCCCTTAAAAGCAATTTCGGTGTTGTGTTTTGAAATCCGGCCGCTAGGTACCCTAATTGATCATTTTTGTGAAAAATGCATTTTTTTTCAACTCTTCTTTTTTTTTCCATCTCTATATATATAAAGAGAGATGTGACTAAGTGATGACAACGCGCAGCCTAAACTATAATACCTATAAGGCTGAAATTTGGCATGTAGAGTCCTTTTGTGCCCAAGGCGTCATTTAAGAAGCCATTTTTCGAAATTCAGGCCCCACCCCTATCCTCCCACCCGCCAAAAGACAAAGTAAAAACCCCCAATTTTTTAAATATTATTAGAATTTATATAATTTTTATACACATAATCTATTTGTGACATTTAATAAATTTTTTGGAGAAATTAAAATTTTCCATAGGATATTACTATTATAATATCTTTAATATCTTTTAAACCATTTCTTCTCAACGTACCCGATAAGGTCACCCTGTAGGCGTTTCAGACTTTCAGGGGGCGGTAGAAGACCTAGATATATTTAGGGGCATTGAGGTTCCTTAGAAGGGGCGTGGGCAGATTAAAAAATATAGTCTAAAAGAGGCAAAAAAAAAGCTAATCACGTACTAAACTAAAAGAAAATAAAGTAAAAGAAAAAATTAATATCGTTTAATTTTTGTTATTAGAGGTTATTTCAAGTTACTGAACGCGGCGACCTTCTGTTGTTTTTTAGTAAAATCTAGCCTGTTATTAACAAACTCCTTAAAATGCATAATATTCGTTCAACCTTCTAATTAGTTATGTCTTAAATTTATGTCTTTTGAATTTTAATATTAATATTCCTCGATTTAACAAAGTATGCGTTTTAATTTAATTGCCCCCATTGAATCATTCTTTCATTCTTTATTTTATACTCAGAAATAGGATAGGTTTCATATCCTATCTTACGACTCTACTATAATATAATATTACAGTGGCAATAGCTGTTTTTAATTCGTGAGAGGTCAATTAAGATAAGGGGGTGGGTGGAGGGGGGCTCTAGAAAAGAACATATCCTTAAGGGGAGAGGTGAGCAAAATAAGGTTGAGAAACTGTTTTAAACGATAATAGATAGCAATTTAAATAATACATCCAGAAGATTTTTTGTATTTAAATTTCTTAAATAAATATCTTTCAAGGGAATCAAAGTTATTTAGTGTTCTCGGGCCTTTGTGTAGTGGTTAGTCATTTGTACCAAAGGTCGCATGTTCGTATCCAGTCAATTGAATTCGCTACCCATTCAATTGAAATAAATATAAACGCGGTCTTAATGCCTTCGATGCCTAAAAAAAACTTAATGAAATTAAAAAAAAAAAAAACTATTTACTCTTTTTGATTCTAAATCCTCCCGCCCCTGAGCAGGGTTTTAACAAAAAAGACTTTTTTATATTTTGACCAGGGTACTGGTCAAATGTAGTTAAAATCGTTCAAAAATGGTTTTAACCATAAAATTAATTTAAATTGACTACCAATCAATTTGAATAAATAGGGACGGGGTAAATTAAATAAAAAATATATATGTCGTAGACAGATCGTGAAATTAGACAGTTCATGAACTGTCTAGACATTTCATGAACTGCAGCCAGATCGTGTAATGGTCAAACAGTTACATGATCTGGCTAAAACCAGTCTAGACAGTTCATGAAATGCAATTGGGCCTTAGACAGATCGTGTAATGCTCGAGAATTACATGAAATGTCTAAATTTCTTTTTTAGGCAGTTCATGAACTGCCTAACAGCATGTTTTGCCGATCGTGTACTGTTTGTAAAGCAAATAAAGATCTCGAAAAAAGTCAATTTTTTTCAATATTATTATTATTATCGATTACTAAATTTTTCCAAATCTTCCTCAAGTTTATAAATCTTGAGTTAAGGTGCGCGTCTCCGGCGTTCTAATTTTGGGAGATTCCAGCGGCCACAAATTTGAAGCTATCTACCTCAATTTTTTTAAATTAAAGCTATTTAAAATGTCTACAACTTATAGAAGCCCTTTTTTTTGATTTTTGAAAAATAAAAATTTTTTAGATTTATTGCATTAAATTACAAACAGTACACGATCGGCAAAACTGCTGTTAGGCAGTTCATGAACTGCCTAAAAAATTTAGACATTTCATGTAATTCTCGAGCATTACACGATCTGTCTAAGGCCCAATTGCATTTCATGAACTGTCTAAAATTTTTAGCCAGATCATGTAACTGTTTGACCATTACACGATCTGGCTGCAGTTCATGAAATGTCTAGACTGTTCATGAACTGTCTAATTTCACGATCTGTCTACGACATATATATATATCCTAAACAAAAAATCTGGTGTAACCTGTTTTAACCACCCTGGTTTTAGCAGAACCACTCTGCCCCTCCTCCATTTTTACGAAATTTTGTATTCTTCAATTTATCTAGAAAAGTTGTAATTTGGCAGGTACATAACGTTTATTGCCTTGCAAGATATTCACGAAATCTTTTTCGAAATTTTAATTTTAAGAGTAGTGAAACCTCATTTTGGAGTTTTTTTTTTTTTTTTTAATTTTATAATGACCTTTAAAGGGGTTGAAATATCAATTTGCTTTTTGCTCCTAAAGAAGAAACGAGGCATCGATGTTGAGGGTTGGCAACGAGATTAAGAAGGTTTATGCTCCGGGAATTTCAGGGTTTCAACGATGGGCGTACAAGCGACTTGCCCGCAAATCCTAACCTTGCTCGCCGAGGGCAGAGGCAAAAAACTCGCCGAAGGCGAGCTCGGGAGGTCCAGGGGGCGAAGCCCCCCTGGCTGGCGCAAGGTTCGCCGAAGGCGAACCTCGCCGCTACTATATATATAGAGAGAAAGTATTGCGATCATGTCAAAAATTCGATGTCGAGATTTTGATGGATATACATGTTTTGAGGTCCCCTGAGTCCAAAAAAGTGGGTCCCACAAATTGGTCTGTGTGTGTGTGTGTGTGTGTGTGTGTCTGTGTGTGTGGACCCATTTTTTAGCATGAAGGAATTGAGCTACCGGATTGAAATTTTATATTTAACTTAGGTACCTTTGAAGAATCTCAAAATAAGCTTTTGAACAAAATCGGCCAAAAAGTACTAGTACTTTACTGATGTACTTTTTCAGTTTTTTTCGATTTTCTCAAAATTCCCTCCAAGGATTTTTTTTAAATTCATAAATGAACTATTTTTTAGATGCTCTTTAAAATGTATATTCTCATTTTGTCGTTGAAATCTTCTGAAGACCACTTTATTCTTGTTCTTCATAGGAAAGATAGAAATGGTTGCCATGGTAACGGAATTTAAATCTTTTTCTTTTTATTAGATTAAAAATCAATTATTATTTAAATTCCCATTTTTTTTAAATTTATTTGTGTCCTTAATTGTTTCAAAGAAAACATATATGTCTCTCTCTCACTTGCAAACATTATCGTCTGTCTCTACTCTTTTTAAATTCCCTTTCCACCTTATCTTCGCATAGGAACAATGTTAATTTCCTATAGGGATTTGATTTGTATGTTAATTTCGATTCAAAGGGGGTCCCCTTTGGAACTTTTTAGGCATTTAAAATTTTTTTTTCCAATTCTTATAAAATTTTGTATTTATTTACGAATCTATGTTGTGTATAAAATGTCCAAATATGAGATTAAAATTTTGAAAAATAACCATAGTTTATTTGAAGCAGTCAACATTTAAAATGCAAGTTTGAAACTAAGGTGCTATCGGAAACTAAATATATCTCGACACAAAAAATCTGTTGTGACCAGCACGGTGCCCAACTTTCTCTTACCGAAGGGTAAGAGAAAGTTGTGTGCTGTGCGCCAGTCACACCAGATTTTTGGATTCAGAGGACCTCAAAACGTGTATATCCATCAAAATCTCGACAACGAATTTTCGACATGAATCCAATACTTGCTCTATCTATATATAAAGGTAAGAGAAAGTTAAAAAAAATTATGTTAAAAAATACTCTTCAATGAACGCCCGCCGGAGCCATTGATACATGTATTAAATAAATAATCAATAAATTTATAAAAGTCAAATGGCCTCTGCAGCCGAAATAACATTTTTTATAAAAAAAAAAAAAAATACTCTTAGGAAATTTAATCGAGTCAAAGAGATCAAATAGGAAATGTTATTGAAAAAAAAGGAGTTGTATCTTTTGTTATTGCGTTAGATTTATGGCAGTTAAATTGGAATAATTCCCAGAAAAGAAGTTTTATGATATTAATATTAACTGACCTGCGCTGTTCTAAAGTTTTATGATTGTAAAAGAAAATAATAAAGGTTTTGGAAAAAAAATATTGACTTGGGAGGAATGGAAGAAGATCCAATCAAATGTGTAGAGATAAAGAGAAAGGTCAATGAATGGAAGTCTAGGAGGGGAAATATTTACCTCCCTTTTTTTTTTTTAATCAACGGGAATGATTAATAAATGATTACAATTAATATTAAAAAAAAAAAACTTTTCTATTTGGATACTAGTATTCATAAGCAATAAAAAAATACTCTTTGAATATTTAATAGAGTCAAAGAGATCAATACAACAATTGGAAGTATTATTGAAAAAGAATTTTGCATCTCTTATGATGTAATAAAAAGAAGAAAGGAACAAAGCAGGCATATAATATTGTTAAAAGAAAATAATTAAGGTTTTGAAGAAGATACAATCAAATGTGTAAAGACAATAGGCAAAAAAATAATGAATGGGAGTCGGGAGGGGGAAAATTTACCTCCCCTTTTTTTAAATTAACAATTTTGAAAACGATCAATAAATGATTACAATTAATATAAAAAAAAAAAACTTTTCCATTAAAATATTTCCGAGAATTAGGCTTATATTTGTTATATTATAAAACAAAGGGAGTGGGATGGGTTGGAAATTTCAATTAATATTTAAAAATATCAATAATCAATATAATAAAGGTTCGGTAAATTAGTTTTTTGATTTAAAAAAAAATAATAATTAGGAAAGCAAAATGACGTAGGGTACCTGGATTTGGATGCAAGCGAGCGTTTTGAAGGATGGTAGTCATCACTCAGGTGTGAAGATTAAATGTTCAGGTAAATGTTCAAACATGAGGAAAGTGTGGGTGGGTTCAACTAACACAATCAAAGATAGCTTCCTTTTATTGGATCAAACAAGCACAGATTTGATATTTATCACTTGCCCTCATCATGGCGACTGATGGGACAACGGCAAGCAGAGAGAGACTTGATGCCCAAGCACCCGCTTAAAAGAAGCGCTCTCATTGGTCCACTATCGGCCAATCACAAAAGGCTTATCAAATACACATGCAAATGTGACGTCATAATCGAATGAGAAGAAACATATAGGTTTTTCAATGGCATGGCACTGACGCAAGACTTACATTTGACGTAATAATCAAACAAGGGGGGATACAAGGGGAGGGGGAGTAAAGGGGGTAATTACTAATTAGATTTTATTTTAAATATAATATTTTTAAAATAATACTTAACAATTTGAATTGTATTTATATTCTGGTAAACAAGTGCAGAATGCACCTTTAAATTACCGAAAAAAAATCTGGTGTAACTGATCGCACAGCACACAAATTTCTCTTACCTTCGGTAATCGAAAGTTGTGTTCTGAGCTTGTCACGCCAGTTTTTTTGTGTCGAGTAATATTTAATTTCCACCGATATAATAGAATTCGAGGCGTAAAGTTTATAAACATGGGAAAATATTTATATTTTGTTACCATGACAACCATTTCTCCTATCTTTCCTATGAAATACAAGAGTAAAGTGTGCTTCAGAAGATTTCAATGGCAAAATGAGTATATACATTTTAAAGAGAATCTAAAAAAATAATTGATTTATGAATTTAAAAAAAAATCGTTGGAGCGAATCTTGAGTAAATTGAAAAAAAAAACTGAAAAAGTGCATCAGTAAAGTACTAGTGCTCTCTGACCGATTTATGGGAAAGCCTTCGGGGTAGGGGTTAGCGTGCTAACCTCGTATACCAAAAGACGCGGGTTCGGATCCCAGGCAGTCCGATTATTTTATTTAAGCCATTTGGATATACCAGACAGTGGCGGATTAATGCAATTTTGTCGGGGGTGGGCGGTTTTTTACTTTCTCTTACCTATGTATATATGTAATATATATAGAGAGAGAAAGTATTGGATTCATGTCAAAAATTCGATGTCGAGATTTTGATGGATCTTCACGTTTTGAGGTCCCCTGAATCCAAAAAAGTGGTTTTCGCGACATGGTCTGTCTGTCTGTGTGTGTGTGTGTGTGTGGGTGGGTGTGTGTGTGTGTGTGTTCAATTTTAAGCATGAAGGAATTGAGCTATGAGGCTGAAATTTTATATTTAAGTTAAACACCCTCCTGGACCGGAAAAATAAGCTTTTAATCAAAATCGGCCAAAGAGTACTAGTACTTTACTGATGTACTTTTTCAGTTTTTTTCGATTTTCTCAAAATTTGCTCCAACGATTTTTTTTAAAATTCAAAAATCAATTATTTTTTAGATGCTCTTTAAAATGTATATTCTCATTTTGCGATTGAAATCTTCTGAAGACCACTTTACTCTTGTATTTCATAGGGAAGATAGGAGAAATGGTTGCCATGGTAACAAAATATAAATATTTTCCCATACTTATAAATTTTACATCTGAATTCCAATGTTCCGTACTGTCGGGAACTAAATATATGTCGACACAAAAAATCTGGTGTGACAAGCACAGAACACAACTTTCGATTACCGAAGGTAAGAGAAAGTTGTGTGCTGTGCGCCAGTCACACCAGATTTTTTTTTTTAATTTTTTTTATTTAAGGACTTTGTCTGCATCAGGGCCGCAGACGGGGGGGGGCATTTCCCCAGGGCCCGGGCCCATTGCGCTCCCACCTTAAAATTCTAATAAAAAATAATTTTCATGGTTAAAATTAATAATTAAAAAAAAATCATTTTCTTGAAATTTTTTTCCTCAGGGGGCCCGGGCCCTTTAAGCTCAAATCAAGTTTGATCTTTTCACGACTCAGGATAGCTAAAAACGAAGATTTAAGTGGCTAATTTTCAAAAAAATTTTCCATACCCCCAGATTCCCCCGGAAATCCTGTGTTTTTTTTTTTTTTTTTGGTGGGGGGGGGGCCCGTATTAGTAAGTAGCCCCGGGGCCCGTCAATTCTGTCTGCGGCCCTGGTCGGCATCTATGGCCATTTACACCTCTTCCCTATTTATTTAAAATGATTGGTAACAAATCCAATTGAAATTAAAGAGCGAAAATCGTAATTTCTTTAGATTACTAGTTTTTATAACGTTTTGAATTTCTTCTCGGGGGGGGGGGGCGATCGCCCCCTCGCCCCCCCCCCCCTTTAATCCGCCCCTGATACCAGATGGCTTAAATAAGAATTGCCTGGATCCCCTTAAATAACAGTTATCGTCAAAGTCTTATATGGCCTAAGTTGCCGAAAAGACTGTGTGAATCTGTGTGTGTGAATGTGAATGAGAAAAAAGTGTGAATGTTTAAAAAATATCGGCAGAAACTAAATATATCTCGACACAAAAAATCTGGTGTGAACACAAATTTCAAATATCGAAGGTAAGAGAAAGTTGTGTGCTGTTCGACCATCACACCAGATTTTTAAAGACAAAAATTTAATGAATCCAATCGATATCGATCCTGATCACACCAGATTTTTAAAGATAAAATATTTAATAAATCCAATCGATATCGATCCTGTTGTCTTTTTTTTTATTAACTAATCAAACACTTGAATGAAAAGTGATATCTGAATGAAACGGGAAGCGGAATCCTCCTGGAGAGAGAATAAAGAAAAAAGGGATCTCAAAGGGCGTGGGTTAAACGGCGATGCGATGCGATGTTTGTTATCTTAGCATCTCTGTTTAACTTTTTATATACCTGGACGTGACCTCAATCTCGAAATACTCCCTCCTCTTCTTTTTTTTTTTTTGCCTGCTTGTAGTGGAGAAATTAATTTAAATAGCCAAATGATGTGAAATCATAAATCGCTATTAATTAAATTTAGAGAAAAAAAATATGTTTTTTGAGTTTTTTTTTTTCTTTTAAAAATAGTAACTTCATCAAAAAAAAAAAAAAAATATCTCCCTCTCTCTGTTTTAGTTTAATTTTACAAATAAAACTAATCACCCACACTCTTGGCAAATATGAGTTAACCGAGATAAGACTGCACTTTTTGTACGCTAGTATAGAGATTTTGACGGATATACACGTTTTGAGATCCCCTGAATTCACAAAAGTGGTTTTCGTGACATGGTCTGTCTGTCTGTGAACAAAATAACTCAAGAACGAAAAGAGCTACGAGGTTGAAAGTAAGGCACTCCCCTGGCACGTGACTCCAAGCTTTTAATCAAAATCGACCAAAGACATCAAAAAATACTCCAAGGAAAGGGATTTGGGTCCAATGAATGGGTGATCGCCGAAACGGAAGCCTATTTTGAGGCCGAAGATAAATAAATCGTTCAATTCTCAATTGGAAGATTATTTCTAAATGGATATCAGGTTCTTCACGCAATATTTCAATAAAAAAAAAACATAAATATTTTTCATTTTCAGGATTTTATTCATTCGATGACTGTGTGTGTACAAATATCACCAGTTTCGGTCACTCAAATGCAAGGGCGGATCCAGAGGTGTTTCTCGGGAGGGGGGGGGGGGGTAATCTCAAAAAATTTTTTTCTGCAGAACCAAAGTCTTCGGAACATTCCCTCAAAATTGCAGCCGCAAAATTTTTGGCAACCGCGGAACCAAAATTTTTTCCATGTGCCGCCCGCGGAACATTTCCTCTTTACCTCTTTTCCCGTCCGTAAAAATATTTTACCTTTTTTAGAGACGCAAAATTTTTTGCCACAAATTTTTTTCATGTGCCGGCCGGCCGCGGAACCGAAATTTTTTCCCATCCGTAAACAAAATTTTCCCCCGGTCCGTTAAAATTTTATTTGTATTTAATACAATTAATCGAATTTTTAAATATTAATTTTTTAAATTTTACCTTAAAAATGAATGATTTTAAAAAAAAAAGTATTTTTCCCAAATCTCGGGGGGGGGGGGTAATTACCCCCTTTACCCCCCCTCCCTCTTGTTTCCGCCCTTGCTCAAATGACCATCATCAGATCAAAAATCTGCTACGGGGTGTATCCATTAAGAAGTAATCTTCCAATTGAGAATTGCATATGATCCTCTTACAACCTCCAATTATTAGATAAATCGTTCTCCAAAAAAAAGGAATCGAAATGTTAGAGAAGCGCTAGAATGATTGTAACGCTCTTGCAGGAAACTATGTTAATGAATTAAGTCAAATTTCGACAAAATAAAAAATGCATTTTTATTAGTTATCCTACGAACATTTCATCCGATGTGTATGATAAGAAAACTTGGAAAACTCGTAAAGATTAAAAGTCGTCTTAGTCTGATCTCACATCAATTGAAAAAACGTTTTGTCAAAGAGGAAAACGTTTTGCTCAATGCCAACGCACACCAATTGAACAAAACGCTCAATGCAGTGGCGTAGCGAGCTTAATTCGCGCCCGGGGCACAATACCTTTTAGCGCCCCCCCCCCATTCGAAAACATATAATATTATACAGGGGTGTATATAGAAATTTTTAGGGGAACTCAAAAATTTTCTAAAATCATTTTACCTTTTTTAGGGAGGCTAAATTTTGCGGATTTTTTCCCCTACCTGCGGAAAATTTTTTTGCGGGACCAAATTTTTTCGTCACGCGGAACATTTTTCCCCGGACATTAAAATTATTTTTTGTTTTGCGGACCATTTGGCGCCCCTTTGTGAGTTGCGCCCGGGGCATGATGACCCCCTTGCACCCCCCTCGCTTCGTCACTGGCTCAATGCCACTAACATTTTGTAGAACGATGTCGAATTATGCTCAATTTTGTTTTGCCTCCTCAGTGTGCGTTGACCCATAGAAAAGCATTTTGTACGACAACGTTTTTGCTCAATTGGTGTGCGTTCAACCTTATTCTTGTTCCCAGATAACGTCAAGAAAATGAATTAATGAACCCTAAAGGAGACTTGAGACGAAGCTCTATTATGCATTCAAAGTGCAAGGAGCCCCTCCTTGGGGGGCGAAGGCAAAAAAACACCTTCCTGGGTTTAAAGCACTCCTTGTTATAAAAACTATCATCTTTTCACAAACCAAATTTATTATTCTAAATACCCTAAATAAATTGTTAATTTTAAAAATAATAAATAATTTATAAAACTTTTGATTTATTAAATAGCTATCTTGATTTCCAAATTCCATCAAGTAGTGAGTGAGAGAGCGAGAGAGAAAGATGAGATGCCAAAAATAATGTTTACAAAAATATAAAAATAAAAATTAAAAATTTTTAATGTCAAACGTTCATAATTCAATATTTATTTATTTATTTTAATATCGGATTGGAATTTTAATACAAATATAAATAAATAAATAAAATATTTTTCCAAACAAGTTAATTGATGCTAACCACATGGGCGTACCCAGCGAGGGGCAGGGGGGCAGCTGCCCCCCCCTAGAAGCAACAAAAAAAAAATTAAATGTTTATAAAGTGATGAAACGAAACAAAATTGGTGGATGGCGACGGGGAATGATTCTTTTTGTTAGGACTTGAGGGTTTTTAGGCCTTTAATTCGAAGGCTTTACCCCTCTATATAAAAAATAGCTATGTCACAATCTGATCTGCCCCCCTGGACGACCATGATCTGACCATGCCCCCCCCTAGATTTGATCCTGGGTACGCCCATGGCTAACCACAAGGTGTCCATTATACTGTATATATATTACATAGGACCTATATACATAAGTAAGAGAAAGTAAAAATCACTATATAATAAAATTCTAAAAGGTTTTAATGAGAAAAACACTAACAAATTACAAAGAAAAAAAAGATCATGTTTAATTTCTCTTACCTAAATCAATATGTATGTTCAAATTCTCTGCTCAAAAAGGACTTCTGTCCTTAGAGCATTCTCAAATAAATTATTATTATTATTATTATTATTACCTATGTATATATGTAATATATACCGGGTGGGCCATTAGTGCGTGGACGGAAGATTGTGGGCTTATTAACGGACATTTTTAAAATTTGTTGATCGCACATAATGTGGGGCCTTTAGGGCTACAAATTAAAAGATTTTTGTTCCAATTGCACCTCATATACAGGGTGGTCCATATCAAAGTTATGTTTTTTGAATGGAACGCCCTATATATTATTGCATATTTGGATTCTGCGGCCAATTTTAGTATGACTTTATGTCATGCAATGTATTCCAAACCAAACCGTTTAGCCATAAATCGGGCTTTAGTGAAAAAACTGCTGTCTGGAAAAATTGAATATCTCGCGAACCATAAAACTTAGGGAACTGTTCTTTTGTGAGGTTACTAAACATGAAATGTACTAATGTAGGCCAGATGGGGAACCCGGAACTATTCTTATGTTGGGAGATATGGCCATGTCAATTTGGAAAATTTTAATCATGGATAACTTCATTTTTTCAAATGGAACATGCTACTTTTTTTTATGCCATGGGACGTGAAATTCAATTATCTTTCAGCTGATATAAGGTTGTCTATATCTATCTTTGGTAGTTTTCTTTTTATTCCAAAATATCTGATAACGAAAAAAAAAAATATTTATTATAGACAAAATAATTGAAAAAAAAATCCAGACGCAAAACAAAATTGTAATAAATGGACAAATTATGCTAAATATTCGGAAATATCTTTAAATTTCCCTTAAAATCATTTATTTGAACTTCTCAAAGAAGTCCCGCTTGCTCAAATTCGGGTTATGATTTGTCAACAAGATGGCGCACCTCCTAACCTGAACATAACCCTAATTTCTTTTTCGAGAAGTTCAAATAAATGATTTTAAAGGAAATTAAAAGACATTTTCGAATATTTAGCATATTTTTTCCATTTATTACAATTTTGTTTTGCGTTTGGATTTTTTTTTCAATTATTTTGTCTATAATAAATATTTTTTTTTCTCGTTATCAGATATTTTGGAATAAAAAACTACCAAAGATAGATATAGACAACCTTATATCAGCTGAAAGATAATTGAATTTTACATCCCATGGCATAAAAAAATAGCATGTTCCATTTGAAAAAATGAAGTTATCCATGATTAAAATTTTCCAAATTGACATGGCCATATCTCCCAACATAAGAATAGTTCCGGGTTCCCCATCTGGCCTACATTAGTACATTTCATGTTTAGTAACCTCACAAAAGAACAGTTCCCTAAGTTTTATGGTTCGCGAGATATTCAATTTTTTCCAGACAGCAGTTTTTTCACTAAAGCCCGATTTATGGCTAAACGGTTTGTTTTAGAATACATTGCATGACATAAAGTCATACTAAAATTGGCCGTAGAATCCAAATATGCAATAATATATAGGGCGTTCCATTTAAAAAAACATAACTTTGATATGGACCACCCTGTATATGAGGTGCAATTGGAACAAAAATATTTTTAATTTGTAGCCCTAAAGCCCCCACATTATGTGCGATCAACAAATTTTAAAAATGTCCGTTAATAAGCCCACAATCTTCCGTCCACGCACTATTGGCCCACCCGGTATAGGGAGAGAGAAAGTATTGGATTCATGTCAAAAATTCGATGTCGAGATTTTGATGGATATACACGTTTTGAGGTCCCCTGAATCCAAAAAAGTGAATTTCGCGACATGATCTGTCTGTGTGTGTGTGTCTGTGAACAAAATATCTCAAGAACGGAAAGAGCTAGGAGGTTGAAATTTTATATTTAAGTTAGGCACCCCTATGGGACGTGACACGAAGCTTTTGAACAAAATCAGCCAAAGAGTACTAGTACTTTACTGATGCACTTTTTCAGTTTTTTACCAAAAAAAAAAAAAATAAAAAAAAGAAATTGGAAACTAAATACATGTCGACACAGAAAATCTGGTGTGATAAGCACAGTCGAAGGTAAGAGAAAGTTCTGTGCTGTGCGCCTGTCACACCAGATTTTTTTTTGCTGGGGTATCAGCAGCTATTTTTGAGTATTTGGGTAGCGCCGATTCCAAAAATGCCATCAGTTTTACCTCATAGTTTTAGAGCTATAGAGAAAATTAAATTTTAATAGAAAATGTGCTCTAAAGCGGCTCTTATTTTGAATTACCTGGGTTTTTTTTTTAAGGCGACACCCATTAAAAATATACAGATAGTTGTAATACATAGACCTATAAATTTTAAATTTCAGTCCAATCGGAGGCCATTTAGACGTGCCGCAAACGGCTAAAAGTTAAGCGGCTTGAATAACTCCTCTGTCTTAAGAGGCCATTGTAATTGCATTACACATATACGGTTAGAAAATGAGAATATACATTGTTGAGTTTGATGTCTGTAGATATTCAATTAGGAGAGGACGGGAGCCTTCCCGGGACGCAGTAGCCAAGTAAAAAACGCTATATTCTGTCGCCGACGTTTCGAACGCTAGTCGCACTCATCTTCAGGGCAAGCAGATTTGTCAAAAATGCTTGCCCTGAAGATGAGTGCGACTAGCGCTCGAAACGTCGGCGACAGAATATAGCGTTTTTTACTTGGCTACTGCGTCCCGGGAAGGCTCCCGTCCTCTCCTTATTGAGAATATACATTTTAACGAGCAACTAAACAATAATTGATTTATGAACACACACACACCTATATCACACAGACAGAGTAATTCGAGTAAATTTCCCTTCAAAGTGTAATTGATCAACTCAAACAATTCAGTTACTTTTAAATAAAGAAATAATAACAAAAAATAGAAAGAAAGAATAAAAATATAACAGAAAAATCTGGTGTGACTGGCGCACAGCACACAACTTTCTCTTACCTTCGGTAATCGAAAGTTGTGTACTGTGCTTGTCACACCAGATTTTTTGTGTCGACATGTATTTAGTTTCCGACAGTAGGGTACAATTGAATTCAAGATGTAAAATTTATAAGTTTGGGGAAATATTTATATTTTGTTACCATAGCAACCATAGGAGAAATTCCTATATTTCCTATGAAGAACAAGAGTAAAGTGGTCTTCAGAATATTTCAATGGCAAAATGAGAATATACATTTTAAAAGGCATCTAAAAAATAATTGATTTTTGAATTTAAAAAAATTGTTGGAGCGAATTTTGAGAAAATCGAAAAAAACTGAAAAAGTGCATCAGTAAAGTACTAGTACTTTTTGGCCGATTTTGTTCAAAAGCTTCGTGTCACGTCCCATGGGGGTGCCTAACTTAAATATAAAATTTCAACCTCCTAGCTCTTCTTCGTTCTTGAGATATTTTGTTCACAGACACACACACAGACACACACACACAGAGACACACAGACAGACCATGTCGCGAAAACCACTTTTTTACTTTCTCTTACCTATGTATATATGTAATATATATATAGAGAGAAAGTATTGGATTCATGTCAAAAATTCGATGTCGAGATTTTGATGGATCTTCACGTTTTGAGGTCCCCTGAATCCAAAAAGTGGTTTTTGCGACATGGTCTGTCTGTCTGTGTGTCTGTCTGTCTGTCTGTGTGTGTGTCTGTGAACAAAATATCTCAAGAACGAAAAGAGCTAGGAAGTTGAAATTTTATATTTAAGTTAGGCACCCTCATGGGACCTGACACGAAGCTTTTGAACAAAATCGACCAAAAAGTACTAGTACTTTACTGATTCACTTTTTCAGTTTTTTTCGATTTTCTCAAAATTTGCTCCAACGATTTTTTTTAAAATTCAAAAATCAATTATTTTTTAGATTCTCTATAAAATGTATATTCTCATTTTGTGATTGAAATCTTCTGAAGACCACTTTACTCTTGTACTCCATAGAAAAGATAGGAGAAATGGTTGCCATGCTATCAAAATATAAATATTTTCCCATACTTATAAATTTTACATCTTGAATTCAATTGTACCCTACTGTCGGAAACTAAATACATGTCGACACAAAAAATCTGGTGTGACAGCACAGTACACAACTTTCGATTACCGAAGGTAAGAGAAAGTGTGTGCTGTGCGCCAGTCACACCAGATTTTTGGATTCAGGGGACCTCAAAACGTGAAGATCCATCAAAATCTCGACATCGAATTTTTGACATGAATCCAATACTTTCTCTCTATATATATATTACATATATACATAGGTAAGAGAAAGTAAAAAAGGCAAAAACTGATTTTCTGCGGAATCTAGTCCAGCTAGTATCACTCTCAAACACGACTGACAAATTGTGAGTTGAATAAAAGAATGGAAAATATTATATTATTTTATTATTCATTTTCCTGACACAGCGGTTCTTATTAACAAATTCCGAATTCTCAATCAATTTTGAACTTGCAGGGTAACTGCGTTTGGATGTGTTCGGCGACAGGACGCCAGGTCACCCTTGAGGATATTCCACTTTTAGAGATCAGCGACTTGGAACGTCGAGTTCTTCAAAAAGTAGCCCTCGCTAAACTCCAGGCTCTCTCACTTGGCTGTGCAGTTCAGGTTCCAACAGGTAATAGTCAAACATTCCCCTCTTAAATTCACCCAATCAATCAATTAAATAAACGTCATTTTCCAGAAGGGACCACGTCTACAGGTGCAGCGGCGGTGGTGGTGAAACCTAAAAGAAGAGCCTATCTTCTGAAACGTAAGGCGCTCACGACTGGCTTTTTTGATGCTTCTCGCAAAGACGATAAAGGTATCCTCTACCCTCTCTCTCTCTCTCTTCTCTCTCCTTCTATGCCTAACAACAACTAACAAAATTTTCTTCTTCAGTTGCCATGCAACTTATTAACCATATGCTAAGAAAATAAATCATGAAATAGTTCCATCACGTACGGTTGGTTAATTACATTTATAATGAGGATCAAATTCGCCGAGAAAACAAAGCGCTTATTTGATTAATAATAATTAATTAATTTTATTTACTAGTATTGTTGATTTTGCTTAATCATTTCTAAACACGTCTTTATTATCCAATTTATAAGAAATTTAATTCTAAAACCAAATTGTTGTCTCCAAATAATAAATATATTTATACAAAATTGATATATCTAACGAAGAGGAAAAAGCAAGAGGTTCAAACTTCACGCAAGTGCAATTTAATATCTTTCTATTAAATTACCGTCCATTTGAAAAAATATGGGAATGACTTCCCCGAGACTTTCTCGTATATTCTTTTGGAATTACGTCTGGGTGTGTGTGTGTGTGTGAACACGATTGCTTAAAAACCAAAGCAGCCAGATGGATGAAATTTGGTATATGCTCCTTACACTAAAATTGTAGATTTCTATCAACTTTTGGAGTAAATACGTCACTTGGAAGTAGTACTTTACCTAATAAGTTTTTTCAAAGATTTTGAAATTTTCAATTTCTTTGTTATATTATGATAAAATACTCAATTCTAAAAAGTTTTTATTCTTAGATATTTTTCCGAAAACTGAATTGTTTTTGAAATAATCACAGAAGAAAACGACATTTTTGGGAAATTTTGGTAAGAAAAATCAAAACTAAATCATACAGGTGTCATTAAAAAACATGTAAATATAAACAATTAATTTGTTTATATGGCCTCAGATACCGTAAACTACTGGTAAGAAGAAAATTTTATTTCTACCTATGGTATAAAAAAAAGAACAAAAAAAAAAACAAAAAGGAATTACTTCATTCTTAAATTTAGCCCCATAATAATTTTGAAATGAAATTTCTGTAGGCGGAGTTTTAAAATAGAATTTTATTATTATCACTTGTGCCAACAATAATACTAAATAAAATATATCTCAGAGTGGGAAAATAGAACATTTTAAATTGTATTTTAAAATTAAAAATAAATTCAATCTTTTTCCATGCGTGGACCAGGAGGGGGAATCCCCCCACCCCTCTCCCCTTTAATGGATTTAAATTATCCCTCCAGAATTGGAGAAAAACTTATCATATTTTTGAATTTGTCAAAAATAACTCCAAAACAAAATTTCTCTTTAAAGTTTTTATAGTATTATCATTTATTTAGATGAGGGGAAACAACTTTTAGGGTGGGGGGAGGGGGGTATTATTAAGTAGCCCCGGGGCCCGTCAAGTCTGTCTGCGGCCCGGTTTTCTACACAAGTAGTTTCACTAGCGGTCCCAGGGGGGGGGGCCAGAGGGGCCCGGCCCCCCCCCCCCATTGGACAACAAAAATTCAAAAGTTTTAGTTAATATTTTAAAACTAAACAAAAAAATTATAAATTTTTCACGTCTCAGGATAGCTAAAAACTTATGCCCTTCTTCCAGACAACCATTCAAACAATGTAAATATATCGTTAGGGTATCCATTCGATACAATAAAAATAGGTATGAGGATGCGTTACAAGGGCAGCCAAGGCGAAAATTAATAAAACAAAAAGCTATTTTTTGTCGACGTTTCGAGTGCCGATCGCACTCTTCATCAGGACGAAAATGATGTCAATTCGTCAGGTTATTTGACATGGCAGTGTAGCAACGTTTTATTATTATTTATTAATTTGTTAAAACCAAAAGGCATACAAATGGATTCTGTAGCAGAATATACAAACAAGATATATACAATATAATAAGTATTACAATTTAGAAAAGTTTAAGAGTTCAGAGATTAGCCTAATTCAAGGTTCCTCATCCAGTCACCATTCTTCTCGTTTCCATCATTTCCACCATATAATAGATGTTATTAATCTTCCGGTCATCACCCTCCTCGATATTCAGGAGAGTCCCAAGGGAGAAGTATTCCTTCAAATATCTTGTCCTCGCTGTGTGGTACATCGGGCATATTAAAAGGAGATGCTCTAAGTTTTCGGGTTCTCCAAGATTGCATAATGAGCAGTTTGAAGTTAGGTCAACAGTCTGGACCAAACCTCTAGCCATGAAGCAAATTCTTTCGCTTCCTGCCAATCTGAGTTGGGCCATCAGTCGGATTTTCTCCATTTTATACCTTGAATAGAGATATGGCTCTCGTTCCTCTCTAAATAGAGTCCTATATAAAGGATTGTAAGTAGACCTTTCCATTCTTAGGATGTCTTCATTTCTAAGTTTTTCTGCATATACCCTAATTATTTCTGGGACATCAATATTTCTAGCTTCTCTTTCATAACACAAGTTTTCATTTCCTAAATTTAATTCTTTGAGTATATTCTTTACTTGAGAGAACCAGTTCAGTTCTGCCTTATTTGTCTCCATTCGGTCCAATTTCCTTAACCCTTCGTAACATATCTTGGGAATTCTTTCCTCTTCCATTTCCAATATTTTCTTCCACCAATTTAAAGTTCGTCTAAGGATGTTTACTTGTAGCAACGTTTTAACCAATTTTTATTTACTTGAAGACTCTAGTATTTCGAGGTCGAATGAATCGATCGATCGGCACTCGAAACGTCGACAAAAAATAGATTTTTGTTTTATTTTTCGCCTTGGCTGCCCTTGTAACGCATCCTCATATCATAACATCCAGTCATCAAGAAACAACTAATAAAAATAGGATTTGACCAAATTTTATAACATTTTGTAGTGTTTTTATTTTTGTTATGCTGGCATAATGTAAATACAACGTTTGGTTGCCATTCAAATTGATAATCATTAGAATTTGATTTATAAAAATGAATCACATGGTTGCCAACCCCAGCTTTAAATGGATAGATTTTCCAATAATTAGGATTTTATTAGGCAGAGGAGCCTGACAGCGGAGAAGAGAACAATCACCAAAGTCGTTGAGGTTAAGTGGTGCCAAGCGCGGATGGGTAACCACCTCTCTCAGTAGCCATCGATATTTATCAATTTAATACATAGAATTCTATAACCCTAAATGGCGTCAACAGCCAAGAGAGCAAAATTAAAAAAGGACTATTATTTTAATTTGAAGGTAGTGAAGTTTTCAAAAGGGCCAAGTGGCTCTTAACGAGGCCACTCTCTTCTCTTTCTCTTTTACTTTTGGCATGCATTCAATAAATGATGGATTATTTGTTTGGCTAAACCGACTCACTAATAAAACAACTCTTTCCTCTTCCCCCCCCCTCCCCTTCATCCCTCTTCTCTTTTAGTCTGTCTGCTGTCAAAGCAATATTCCTGTGTTTCCTTCCTGCTACTATTATATCTACTTCAATCAATATTTATGAATTTTAAAAATAATAAACGTAACAAAAGAAGAAGAAAGAAAGGGGGGGGGGAGGTGCTAAAAATAAAAAAAAAATAAAAATTTTTATTTTAAACTACACTAGACATTAATCAAGGAAAAATATTATTTTCCTAGAAATTTATTTTCCCTTCCAAGAAAATCTAATTGTATATTCTATGGGAATTCCATTGTTTAAATTCATTTTCTTTCAAAGGGTGGCTGGTAAGAAGGCAAAGAATATAAATTACAATAGCCATTAGGAGTTTGCCATGTTTGGCGTTCAACATCCTTCTTTTTTTGGGCCTCCCATCTATTGGTTGGGCGCTACTTGGCATTGTAAGATCAAAATCAACATTTTTAACAAATAAAAATAAATGGTTGCCTGAATTTGGACCTTCTCTACCATTAATTTTGATTAAAATAAACAAAGATTTTCTTTTATCTTATGGATCTTAAAAAAATATATTTCCCAGTTATTTCTCCTAAATAGTAAAAACAAAATTTTATATTTTATATCATTAATTATTGAATAATAATAGTGAGATTTTAATTAAGTTTTTATTTTCACATATTTTTTTTTTTTTTTAAATAAAAAAAACATTCACACTTTTTTCTCATTCACACTCACACTCACACACACATTCACACGGTCTTTTCGGCAACTCAGGCCATTTAAGACTTTAAACGATATCCGTTATTGATAATATACACATATTAGGGGCCCCGGCATTCTTATTTAAGCCATTTGGTATCCAAATGGCTTAAATAAAATCATCGGACTGCCCGGGGTCCGAACCCGCGACGTTTGGTATACGAGGTTAGCACGCTAACCTCTACACCAAACCCCGAGGGCATTTTCACATATTCGAGCCCTAGACGTACATTAATTGGAATATGAAACAAAGATATTCTCGTTTTAATAAGTGATTTATTTTCAACAACAATCAACAGTCGACTCCAACAATGAGCCACTTGACTTGGCCTACTCGATTCTCTCACAACATGAACTCTGAAACTACTTGATTGATTTTCATTTTTTTTTTGTTTTTCTCTCAAATAAAAGATCATAAAAATTATTAAATAAATTTGCTTTTTTTTCTTTGATCCTCATAAGAGTATATAGATAGGTATTTATAAAATACATAAAATAATATTATTTTAACAAATACAAAGAATGATGAAATTCTGTCCAGTTTTAGAAACAAATTATTACTACAAGGTGATGCCAAGAAAATTTGTATTCCTTAACAAGCACATAATAACATTTGTTTGTTTGTGCATGTGTCTAGATGAGGGAGTAGCAGCGAGCAGCAGTAGCGGCCTAGTCTTTGGGATTCCCCTGGCCCAATGTCTGGAGAATGATCGTCTTGCAGCCACCGGGGGCTCTACCTCCTCACCAGAAGACACTCGCCGACCAAGTAGACACTCCTCGGCGGGCAGTGTGACGTCATTGCTCGAAGTGACCAGCACCAGTGGCACCCGTGGTGGTGGCCTCGATCAGGTAGGGTGTCCCCCCCCCTCCCCGACAAGGGGGTAAAAGTCAAGGTGAACGCGCTCCCGCTCAAAAATAACCTCAGCTGGCCATTAGTCACCCACCCGGTTGCTTCTTTCGTTCGCGTTAACCGCCTTTGCTTCTCTGCATTACTAACATTGATAATATAATAAACATAGATAAGAAGGGGTGTGTGAGTGGGTTCACCTCCAAAATAAGCGCCCAATCAAGTCGGTGGCTCCATGCCAGTAAAACTTGGAGGCTTGTGTGTTTCCTAGTGCACGATGCGCCGGCTTAACTCAGCTCAATGGGGATTATATTTTGCCGACCAACCGAAGGTTAGATAACTAATGATGGATGTGTGCGTGTGTGGGTGGGTGGTAATTTCTTACTATAAATCAAAAAAAAAAAAAAAAGTTGGAATTTCACACACCTAAAAGCTAAAAACTTTTTGGTGTGGATGTGAAATTTTTTTAATTAGATAACATTATTTTTTATAAAATTTTTTGAAACTGCACGTTCCCCCGAGTAGAATGATATACAACACTTGTATCTTAATTTGTTTGCATTTTTGTTAAATAAAATTTCTTTAAATTGCACTTGGAGCATCGCTAATTGCCATAAAAGGAGAAAAAGTCCCAACAATAAGCGAAGGTAAATATTGATAAAATTTAATTTTTATCAAATAATACATGCGGGATTTAATCTATTTTGATTTAATTAAAGAATATCATTTAAATCTCACAATTAATTATTATTAATTTAAATAATTTTATTTCGCCGAACCAAGAGAGATCATCCTTTTTTTTTTTGCTATTCCTAAATACCTTAGGCTCCTAAATATGCAACATATTTTTAGATATAATTTTTGTTTATTTCATATTTTTAAAGCTTCAAATTCCGTCCCAGTTGTGTGCTGATGCTTGGAAACAATTTTAGCATCTTAAAATTAATTAGAATTGAAGCACACTTTGCTGATCAAAAGAAAAAAAAAATGTGAATAATAATAAAAAAAAAACAAGAGTTGTTTCTCTCTGTCAAAATGCAATCATTGAGGGGGGGGGGGGGGCAAATAAATTTATAATTAAATAATTGTGAGATTTAAAAATAATGCCTAATTAAATTTAAAAAAAAAATTAACTAAATAAATAAATAAATTATTAATAATATATTTAAGTCTCACATTTATTATTTGATTTAAATTTTACTTTGTTTATAAAGCAATTAGCGATGCTCTAAGTGCAGTTTAAATAATTTTATTTAACAATACTAGTGTGATATAACTGGACCTCCCCTTCTAAAAACTGACTCCTTCCCCTTGTTAAAATATTCATCGAGAGTATTTATTTTAGCTAGTTTCTCTCCCGAGGGAAGTACAGATCTGCCTCCTGGGACGGTAGCATCACCATGTCGCCCCTCCACAACCCCGATCGCCATATCATCAGAGCCACCTGCTTCATTAGCTTTCTTCATTCTGATATACAGCTATAAATGTTTAAGAGCGTCAGGTCAGGTGGATAATGAGTCAAAATAATTATTTATTAGTACCTCAAATATAAATTTTTTCTTTTTTTTTTTTCCTTTTAATTTTTCCCCCTCCTTCGTTATTAATATATTAAATAATAGGTATTTTTTTTTTTTTTTTTTTTTTTTTTATAATTTTTATTATTGAGGGAAAAAGTGGGTGGGCATAGTCTTCAGCATTTACGGGGGCGATCGTAATGCGCTTTTGGAGGAGAGGAAGGGAGGCCCCAGACTAAAGGACCTGGTCAGAAGGAGTTTTTTTTTTTTTTTGTTCTAATAGTGAATAACAGTTATATTATATACAAAACATTAATTAAAATTGGCAAATTTTATCAGTATTTAAATTATCCATAATCAATATTCAAACAAGAGTTTATTAGTGTATTTAAAAAGTGAACCGAAATAACTATTATACTTAGAATATATAATCTGATAAACAGTTCATCAAATATTTAAAAGAGAAAAAAAAATTATTTGTAAAAGGGCAAATTGTGGAGACCCCTGAAGGTATATGTGAAAAGCACTCACGTAATTTTGAAGGGCGTCACAGTACGGTCAGCTCAGTACCAAAATCAATGCGAGAGCATCAAAATAAACCACCACAAATTGAGACGAATGAGGAGCGACAAAAAAACACAACCTTCCAATTCCAATCCAATTCTCTAATCCTCGTTTAAATAATTTTATTTAACAAGTTGTTAGATCGCCACCCGAGAAGGAGAATCCGCCCGAAAAGAGGAACAGGAACGACAGCGGAGATGATGCTAGGGATCAGCTGTTGGAGATTGAAGAGCCCAAAATGGAAGAGAAAGGAATCTCAAATATCGAAAGGCTGATGAAAGATGTTTTAATGGAGCTTAGGTCGATAAAGACAGAAATTAGGGATGATATCAAGGGACTGAGAGAAGAATTGAGATTTGAGAGATCTGAGAGGGAGAAGAGTCAGGCTGAGGTTGCCGATTTGAAAATTAAAATTTCATCTTTAGAAGATAAGATTTATGAACAAAATAACAGATGGAGATGGTTGGAAAGGAGGGACCGTGAGAAGAATATAATAGTGAGAGGAATAAAAGAGGACAATAATGAAACACCAGAATGTATAAGGATGAAAGTGGAGCAAATTGTCAAGGACAAGCTTAATGTGAATCCGAAAATAAAGGGTGCCTTTAGAGTTGGTAGAAAGCGAACAGAGAACCAGCAGAGGCCTATAAAGGTTAACTTTGATCAGCTCTCGGACAAATGGGAAGTAACAGATAGAAAGAAACAACTCAAAGACACCAATATCTTTATCGATAATGATTACCCAGAGGATATTCGTAAAATCAGAAGAGAACTTTTCAAATGGGCCAGAGAGCTTAAGAATGAGGGAAAGAAGGTTAAAGTACTTTATGATGGACTATTGATTGATGACGAGTATTATGAGTTGACTGGGGAAGAAGGGGAGAACCGTTTAGCGAAGGTTCAAAAAAACATGAGAAGTACTGGGGCAAACATAAAAAAGAAATAGCATCACTCCAAAACAAAAACACTGATAGGATCCTTCTTAAAATTTTGGCCTACAACATCTCCGGATTAAAGAGCAAAGTAAAAAACCCACTGTTTATTAAATACATCAATCAATATGAAGTCATATGTCTCTCAGAAACTTTCGCCACCCTGGAGGAACAAGAGTCTTTTCAAATACACCTAAACAACTTCACACTAAAGTGGATCCCAGCTAGAAGAACATCAAATTTTGGAAGAGCTAGTGGAGGGATACTTTTGGGTATAAATAAATTAATCTTCCAGCATAATAGAATTGCATTTGTTGAAGAGGATATTCTTGCTGTAAGGATAAATAGTAAAGAAGAGAAGCCCTTATTTTTAATTCCAATCTATCTGAATTGCAACCATTGGGATGAAGATTACTTGAAACTCTATAACTTTGTCATAAATAACCAAGACGAAGATTTCTTGATTATGGGAGACACCAACGCTAGGATAGGCGAAGAACAAAGTTTAGATAATGAAATCGTTTATGCCAAAGGACTATTCCAAGATAGAACATCAAAAGACAAAACTGTTAACGTGAGAGGCAAAAAACTGTTGGAGCTATGCAATGATAATGGTTTGGTAATATTAAATGGACGGACTCTAGGGGATGGTGGTGGTGACCTTACATTCATAGGAGGTATGGGGCAATCTGTGAACGACTTGGCAATGATTTCTTTGCAAAAGCAAGAATGGGTAATGAAATTCAAGGTTGACTCTCAAATATTTTCGGACCATCAACCCATTATTTTATCACTGGAAATTCCCGAAGATCATGTTAAAGAAGAAATACAAGCAAACAGACTGCTACCGAAACTCTTGTGGACCGGGAAAGTTGAGAAGATGTATCAAGGCAGAATTAGGGAGGAGCTTAAGAGATTTAATAATAAGGAAAGTCCCAAATGCTTAGAAGAAGAAATTTATGAAATAAAGGATTGCATAAGAAGAGCCGCAGAAACCAAATTAAACAACACTGGCAGATGTAAGCCAGACTTCTTCCCTAAACAAAAATGGTTTGATGGAGAATGCCTCAAACAGAGAAAAAAAAACATTTCACTGTCTGAAACGTTTCAGAGGAACCTCAGAAGAAGCGGAAAGACTTCTTTATCTGGAGGCAAGAAAAACATATAAGAAGTTATGTGAAGATAAAAGAAAGAATTTCTACGAGAGCATCATTAAGGACCTTATGGAGGTCAGAAGCAGCAAACAATTCTGGGAAGCAGTTGGCACCCTGAGGGCAAAAACCAGGTCATTGAATGGATCAATAGATATGGAAACCTGGCACAATTACTTCAAAGAGATGTTAAATCAACCCCGAATATCGAATGCCATAATGTACGCAGAACCCTTTTTAACCGATCCTTACCTGGATGCTGAGTTCACACTAGTAGAATTGAGGCAAGTTCTGAATAAAGCTAACAAAAATAAAGCACCTGGATTAGACCGGATCCCATATGAGTTCTACAAAGAGGCTCCTACAGAGCTGCTTCAGGCCTTGTTGAGAATCTATAATAAAATTTATCATACAGGAAATGTACCTGCTTCGTTTAAAAAATCCATAATATGGCCATTATATAAAAAAGGGGACTCAGGTATGGTCCATAATTATAGAGGAATCTCCTTCATAGATACAATGTGTAAGATCTTCACAGGAATGTTACTCGCAAGACTTAATAACTGGGTGGAAGCATATGACTTACTGAATGAATTCCAGGCCGGTTTCAGAAGAGGTTATAGCACGATAGATAATATCTTCAATTTAACTAGTATAGTCAATCTGAAACTACAAGAAAAGAATAAACTCTTTTGCTTTTTTGTCGACTTCTCAGCGGCTTTTGATTCTGTTCCCCGTGATGCTTTGGCTTACAAGTTATCATGTAAGGGGATCTCTGCAAGAATGCTACAGTGCTTGAAGAGTTTAAACACAGGTACCTCTTCAACTGTGTGGTGGAATGGAGGACTTAGCCCTTTTTTCGAGACCAAACTGGGGGTTCGCCAGGGCTGTTTACTCAGCCCAATTCTCTTTGCACTGTTTATCGACGATATGCATGAGGTACTGGAAGACGGAATTTGGATTGAAGATTATAATATCAGGATTCTATTGTATGCCGATGATATAGTCCTTATGAGCGAAACTAGAGAGGGCCTGCAGAGGATGATTAATAACTTGCATACATATTGCTGCCTATGGAATTTAAGAGTGAATTTAGATAAATCTAAAATAATGGTTTTTAGAAAAGGAGGAAAATTGAAGAACCAAGAAAAATGGATGTACAATGACACTGAAATAGAAATAGTAAAAACATATAAATATCTGGGCGTCCTTCTTACTACAAATGTTAACTTCTCACAACATCTTAAGGAAAAATTAGTAAATGCAAAGGCGGCACTTCATATCGGGCTCAATGCTTTAATGTCAAGTAGTCAAGTACCGATGAACAGTAAATTTACCATCTTTTGGGCGGTGGTGGCTTCCATAATGTGCTATGGCGGACAGGTTTGGGGCTTTCAGAGAAGCGAAGAAGTGGAACGATTGTTAAGGGCATTTATTAAAAAAGTCTTTGCGCTTCCCATTAATACACCCAACTACGCTATCACTCTGGAGGTGGGATTGACATCTATGTTTTGTTACACTCTAAGCTTACACCTGGACTATATTTTGAGGATAATGCGACTCCCGGAAACTCGTTTACCAAAGATTCTGGCATTGGCATCTATTAAAAGAAAATCATTTTGGTATGGAGCTTTATTGCAAACCGCAGACGAACTGAGAGTGGATATCTCCAGGGGTGTGGAGGGATCTGGAGCGTGGCCTGAAGAGTTTGAAAAAATAAAAGAAAAGTTAAAGATCTATGAAAAGGAAAAAGCTACGCGGGATGCCTTGAGCGGACAACACCACCCAATATACAAACGGCTACACCTATCCCTTGGAGATGCATCATACTTAAACACGCCACTGTCCACCAGGGAGAAGTCATGGATAATGAAAGTTCGAGGAGAAGGTATCCACCTGAACTATAAACCCTGGTTGGATGAGAAAGACTGGAGATGCAGCCTCTGCAACAAGAACGAAAATGAGGATGTCTTCCATTTTGTGGCCAATTGCCCTATATTGGGATTCATAAGGAAACGCTGGTTGGGTGCAGAGTCTATTGATAGGGAGGAATTCTTTAAAATTATGAACGGTGGGAACTGGAGGGGATTAGCTGGATACTCAGCGGAGGCCTGGAAATACAGGTGGACTCTTGTTGAGGAATTTAATTATTGAAATTTTTTCTGTTGAAAGGAAACAACCTAAAAATTCTGTAAAAAGCAAACGGTCCATAGGACTATGCTTACTGGTGAACTATTTTATTTTACTGTGTATTTGTTGTTGTATTTGTGTTTGTTTTGTAAAGTCAAAAATTATATATTGTACATTGTGAAATAAAATAAATATTATTATTATTATTATTATTATTATTATTACTAGTGTGATATATCATTTTACTCGGGAGAATGAGCAGTTTCTGAATTTATAATAAAAATTATGTTATATAAGGAGCAAATATTGCCCCTTCTCGCTAGCTCCCCTCTAATGGCCCAAATTCATTCAGTTGTTTAAATTTCTAATTTATATGTGGAAAATTTTAGGACAAAAGAACATTAATTCTTTAACTTTCCAACATTTTATTAAAAGGGGGCACTCTAAATGATGGTGAAAATCATTTGAAGGCATTCTAAAATTTGAGAAGTCGCATAGAGCGGTGTTTTCTAACTCCTGCACTATTTATTTATATTGTTGTTGTGACTGTGGAATTATAAGGAAGGGTTGCAGAAACAGCCAAAAAATGTCCTTTTAATGGACCCCAAAGAGGCCATCGACCATTTTGGAAGGTCTCGTCTCCCACTGATGAGAATCTTTACATAGAGCTACTTGATGTCAACTGTTACAAATATTTGGACATTTATAGGCCCCTGAGGATGGCCTCTATTGAAATCAAAACGTCGACCCAATAAACAAAGAAAAAACCTTTGGCCGCCAATCTTTGCTTCTGCAAACCTTTCTTAATATTATTATTTAGCTATTTATTTTAATATTAACAGGATCGCAAGGGTAATCGAAAGTTGTGTACTGTGCTTGTCACACCAGATTTTTTGTGTCGACATGTATTTAGTTCCCGCCAGTAGGGAATATTTTTTTTTTTTTTTTTAAACATTCACACTTTTTTCTCATTCACACTCACACTCACACACACATTCACACAGTCTTTTCGGCAACTTAGGCCATATAAGACTTTGACGATAACCGTTGTAATATATATTATCTATTGTGGGTTCAGGCATTTCTATTTAAGCCATCTGGTATCCAGATGGCTTAAATAAAATCATCGGACTGCCTGGGTCCGAACCCGCGACGTTTGGTATAGGAGGTAGGCACGCTACCTACTACGCCAGACCCGGGGGCTGGGGAATATTTGAATTCAGATGTAAAATTTATAAGTATGGGAAAATATTTATATTTTGTAACCATGACAACCATTTCTCCTATCTTTCCTATGAAGCACAAGAGTAAAGTGTGCTTCAAACAATTTTGAGGGTCAAACGAGAATATACATTTGAAAGAGCATCTAAAAAATAATTGATTTTTGAATTTTAATCAAAATCGTTAGAGCGAATTTTGAGAAAATCGAAAAAAACTGAAAAAGTACATCAGTAAAGTACTAGTACTCTTTGGCCGATTTTGATTAAAAGCTTATTTTTCCGGTCCCGGGGGATGTTTAACTTAAATATAAAATTTCAGCCTCATAGCTCAATTCCTTCATGCTTAAAAGTGAACACACACACACACCGACACACACAGACAGCACAGACAGACCATGTCGCGAAAACCACTTTTTTGGATTCAGGGGACCTCAAAACGTGAAGATCCATCAAAATCTCGACATCGAATTTTTGACATGAATCCAATACTTTCTCTCTATATATATATTACATATATACATAGGTAAGAGAAAGTAAAAATGGATCTAGATCAAAATCCAGGTCTTGCTCAAAGTCATTATGAAAGTGTCATAGTGGATTTTATACATTGTTGAAAATTCTTATATAATAAATATATACACAGTGTGAGACGACCAGGTACAGTGAAGGTCAATATTAACTCCCACCCATGCGTTTTCTACTTGGGATTATTTCATTATTTTTTAAAAAATATATATTTTTTAATGGAAACTTTCATGGTTCAAACCTAGAAAATTTCCAATAAAGATTTTCATTTTCTTTTATAAAAACAATGAAATAATCACAAGTAGAAAACGCATGGGTGGGAGTTAATATTGACCTTCACTGTACCTAGTTGTCTCACACTGTGTATATATTTATTATATAAGAATTTTCAACAATGTATAAAATCCACTATGACTTTTCGTCAGCTCTGAAGATGGTTTAAACACGGAACCGAAACGTCAGCTGTGTGAATTGACCAAATAAAGAAATAACCTTAGTTGCATTTCTCATTTTTACCCTCTTATTAATATATTTTTAAAATTGAGGAACCAAATTTCTTTGGAAAAGCATCCTAGATCCTCAGGATTTCAATTTAAATTCTAAATCCTGAATCGGTTCCGATTTAGGCCTTCAAGTTAGGTCAAAATTCTTTAAATTACTTCACGTGGGTCAGTAATAAATTATGTCTTAATTGGAGGGTTTTAGATGCAGCAGAGAATCAATTTTGAATGCCTCATATGTGTCAACATAGATATTTTGAAAGCATCGTCCTAAAAATAACGAATCAAAGAGTAGCCAGCCCGATTTTATTTAATATTTGTATAATTGCAGTTTTGAAATTTTTTTTTTTTTTTTTTTTTTTTTTTTTTGAAAATTTATTCATCGACGGTGTCGAAAAAACTTGCGCTCTCTTTTATTATAATAGTTTCCCAGAAGATAAGCAAAAATTTGACCTGATGCTTCAATTTTATTAAATTTGTTTTTTTTTTTTTTAATATTCTCAAGGACGTTTTTTGGACGAGGTATTTTTATTTTCCATAAAATGCCAAAAATAACGATTCTTTTGGTTTAATTATTCCTTGAAGAGATTATTAATATATGAGAATGTGGTGTATGGGCAGCAAATAAAAGTTTATATTTTGTCGACGTTTCGAGTGCCGATTGCAATCATCATCAGGATAAAGTTTATGTTAGAATGTTTGTAAATCGATTTTGTCCAAATGTTGAATGCGATTGGCACTCGAAAAATACAATTCTATAATCTTTTATTTGTTATCCATACATAAAATCCTCATATTAATAAAAAAATAAAATACAAGATGATACTTATACAAGGGCGCGGATACAAGGGGGGGGGGTAATTACCCCCCCTCCCTCCCTCCCGATATTTAAAAAAAAAATTTATTTTTAATGTAAAATTTTAAAAATTAATACTTAAAAATTTGATTTGTATTTATATTCTGGCAAACAAGTACAGAATGCGCTGGGACCAGTCACACCAGATTACCCCCCCCCCCGAGAAACACCTCTGGATCCGCCCTTGTACTTATAGTACTAGTAAGTTACACCATTAGGTAGGTAAATGAATAGGTAAGATATAAGGTATTTTGATTCAAAAAAATTAATGTGAATAAACCACACACTCTTTGGCTTGGTTGCGATTATTTCGTACGTAAGCCCTTTGAGTACACACACACACACGCACACACAGATTTGACACCTCACCCTCGCTCGTTTGGTTTGAAGCTCGTGTTTGTGGTATGTCGGCCGTGGTGATATGACGTCACACACAGAAATAACTTTGGCCGGCCTATATCGAGGCACCGGCGTCGTCGTCACGCCTGTCGTGACGTCATAACCAACACACGGGGGCCAAATATTTTAATTATGGCTAAAAATATATATATTATGGCAATGTCATTGTATGTTGTTAATAAGAGAGAAAAAGAACAAATTCATTCTTTATTTTGATGTTTAAGGAATTTTTTTTTTGTTTTTTGTTTTTCTAACAAAAAAAATAATTAGACACAAAAAATCAAAATAATATTTATTTAATACTTTGATTATTTTATTGCAAGTCAAACAGAAACAAGTAGGTTCAAAAATGCCTTTTGATTTTACAATTTTTTATAATTAAACAAAACCCAGCTGTCAATTTATATTTATAAATAATTTTATAGATAATAGATTGTGAGATTTAAAGGAGATCTTTAATTAAAGTCAAAAATATTGAATTAAATAATTAAATAAATAATTTTAGAGTCATTCTACGTCAAATCGATACACTTTTTAACCTCACCATTTCAGATTTCTATGAAATTTGGGTCATAGGTAGAGTCAATAGAGACTAAGAAAAAGCCCCAATTTCAACTTGATATCTCAACTCGTTTAAGAAATACGGCGGGTTAAAGTTGTCAAAAATGGCAAAAAATCGACCTAACCACATCTATTTAAATTGCTCTAAAATCTCTTAGAGATGAGATAGAGAGATGAATGAGGTGTCATTTTACAGCCTTTTAGACGCCCTTTACAATGATATACAACACACCTAGGGTGGTAATAGAAAGTTTTTTTTTAATTTCAAAATCAAAAATTTAAATTAATTTTTCTCAAAAAGTACCCCTTCGAAAATTTTGAAAAAATTCTAAAATAATCCTTGTTTAAAGGATTAAAGATAAAACTAAGTTTCATCATTTTAAATTGTTTTTTTTTTTTTGTCCTCTCGCAGGGTTCGTGTGAGTCGCTCCTCTCTGGCGAAGGCATCGTCTCTGGAGATCCTCCGCCTCCAGGTGGGAGTCTCGTTCCTAGTATAGTTCGTGCGTGTTTCGATCATTTACAAATGTACGGTTTGGACACTCTCGGTATTTTTCGTGTGAGTACAAGCAAGAAAAGAGTGCGTCAGTTAAGAGAAGAGTTTGATCGTGGACAAACAATCACATTAAATGAAGAACATTGTCCACACGATGTGGCAACATTGTTAAAGGAGTTCTTTCGTGATTTACCTGAACCTTTACTCTCAAGGCAACTCTATCCTGCATTTGTACGTTCCCAAAGTGAGTAAACAAATCAAGAAAGTAATTTATAAAAAAAAAAAAAACTAGCTGCACAGCCCGCATTAGACCAACCCATCTAATTATTTCAAAGTGAATTCTTTCCCCCAGCTGTCAATTAATTATAAATGAATTCAGAGTATTAATAATATATAAAAATCTGGTGTGACTGTCGCACAGCACACAACTTTCGATTACCGAAGGTAAGAGAAAGTTATGATCTGTGCTCGTCACACCAGATTTTTTGTGTCGATACATATTTAGTTCCCGACAGTAAGGAACATTTGAATTCAGATGTAAAATTTATAAACATGGGAAGCCCTCGGGGCTTGGTGTAGAGGTTAGCGTGCTAACCTCATATACCAAACGTCGCGGGCTCGGACCCCCAGGCAGTCCGATGATTTTATTTAAGCCAATTGGATACCAAATGGCTTAAATAAGAATGCCTGGACCCCATATATGCATATTTATCAATAACGGATATCGTAAAAACTCTTTTATGGCCTGAGTTGCCGAAAAGACTGTGTGAATGTGTGTGTGAGTGTGAGTGTGAATGAGAAAAAAGTGTGAGTGTTTTTTTTATAAAAAAAAAAAAAATAAACATGGGAAAATATTTATATTTTGTTACCATGGCAACCATTTCTCCTCTTTTCTATGGAGTACAAGAGAAAAGTGGTCTACAGAAGATTTCAATGACAAAATGAGAATATACATTTTAAAGAGCATCTAAAAAATAGTTGATTTATGAATTTTAAACAAAACCGTTGGAGCGAATTTTGAGAAAATCGAAAAAAAAATTGAAAAAGTACTTCAGTAAAGTACTAGTACTCTTTGGTCGATTTTGTTCAAAAGGTTGGTGTCACGTGCCAGGGAGATACCTAACTTAAATATAAAATTTCAACCTCCTAGCTCTTTTCGATCTTGAGATATTTTGCTCACAGACACACCCACAGACAGACCATGTCGCGAAAACCACTTTTTTCGATTCAGGGGACCTCAAAACGTGTATATCCATCAAAATCTCGACATCGAATTTTTGACATGAATCCAATACTTTCTTTCTCGATATATTGACATATACAGAGGTAATAGAAAGTAAAAATTTTGCGTGGAAAAATAATAAGAAAATTAGATTTCTAATCATCACTTATTAATTTTATCCAATTATAACCGCCTATCAAAAAAAACAAAATTAAAATATACCTTTCTATATATAAAGCAAATTCATTATAAGAAAAGATGAATTATAAATTGTGGAGTATTAAAAATAGGAAAGACACTTGGAAATCATCTCAGATATCTGAGATGAAATCATTGACATAGGATGAAATCAATATTGTGGCACCATCAAGCGGCGAGAGTTGGAACTAAATAGATGTTGTATGATTTGATTCTCTTATGCACGCGACAATCAAGTTCCAAGAATGCCTCGGTTCCAAGAAAAATGGATTTTGTTAGAAATATATTTTAATAACGAATTGTTAAAATCATTTAAGACATTTATATAATAAAATAAATAAGAAATAGGATTTTTATCAAATACAAATTTATATGGTAGAAAATTTTAGGTTACACAATTTTACAAGAGAATAGAGAGAGTTAATTAAATATTATAAATACCATTAATAGTCGACCTCACAGTGTGAGAATAAGGCCAACGGAAAGATGACGACCATTAAAATTAATAATCCATTATCCAAGTGCACTAATTAAAACACTGATGAACAGTAATAATCACAAAATAAAAAAAAACTTTTAATAAAAAACCCCTATATGTAGTGAATTAATGGCGCGCTAAAAGCCTACTGACGAGATGGCTTGCTTCCCTTTCTCTTTTAAAAAAGGGGGGGGTGGAGGGGGAATTCAAAAAGGAGTGGGGGAGATGGCGCGTAAAATGAAGGCATGTGATGTTGCACAGCACACAAATTTCTGTTAGCTTCGAAAATTGAAAGTTATCCATATTATTTAGTTGTATAGGCCCCTTTACAACTTTAAAATAAAAAAAATGAATTTTTTTCGGGCCGTCCTATTGCTCCAGGTGGTCAAGTGTGTAATAAAAAAATTTTCCGAAATGGATTAAGTTAATGTTTATTTTACAATTGCCTTCCATTCATCTGTAATACAGTAGTAAAGTAGTCAACTTCCTATTTGAATTTTTATATACTAGGTATATTTAAAAGTTAATTTAATTTTAAGAATAACTTGATTTTTATTTTCAAATACTTTTTTTTTTTTTTTTTTTTTTTTTTTTTTTTATTGAAAAAATCTGGTGTGACTGGACGAAAAGCAAACAAATTTCTCTTACCTTCAGTAATGTTTTTTCAAAATCGCACCTGTTTGTTTAAGAAGCAATTTAAGCACCAATCGAAAGTATGAATTCTCTAGAATATGTAAAATGCCGGCATTAGGATTCCTTGTTTTTTCCTGTGATAACTATGAGTTGCCAGGTATAAACAGGTAAGCCAAAATTAATAACTTGCACCGGTGTGTTTAATAAATAAAACTTACATCAAAATAAAGATAATTTTATTACGAATACAATGATGTATGGTTAGCTGCGAAAATCCTGTGTTGAATACCGGTTACTTTACTGATGCACTTTTTCGGTTTTTTTTTTTTTTTTTTAGATTTTCTCAAAATTTCCTCTTACGATTTTGATTAAAATTCAAAAATCAATTATTTTTAAAACTCTCTTTAAAATGTATATTCACATTTTGGGTTGAAATCTTTTGAAGACCATTTTACTCTTGTACAGTGAGGGACAATATCAAGTCCCACCCCATGCGTTTTCTACTTGTGATTATTTCATTGTTTTTAACAAAATATTATATATTTTTTAATGGAAACTTTTATGGTTCAAACCTAGAATATTTCCAATAAAAATTTTCATTTTATTTTATAAAAATCTGGTGTGACTGCACAGCACACAACTTTCTCTTACCTTCGGTAATCGAAAGTTGTGTACTGTGCTTGTCACACCAGATTTTTTGTGTCGACATGTATTTAGTTCCCGGCAGTAGGGAATATTTGAATTCAGATGTGAAATTTATAAGTATGGGAAAATATTTATATTTTGTTACCATGGCAACCATTTCTCCTATCTTTCCTATGAAGCACAAGAGTAAAGTGTGCTTCAAACAATTTTGAGGGCAAAACGAGAATATACATTTGAAAGAGCAACTAAAAAATAATTGATTTTTGAATTTTAATCAAAATCGTTAGAGCGAATTTTGAGAAAATTGAAAAAAACTGAAAAAGTACATCAGTAAAGTACTAGTACTCTTTGGCCGATTTTGATTAAAAGCTTATTTTTCCGGTCCCGGGGGGTGTTTAACTTATATATAAAATTTCAGCCTCATAGCTCAATTCCTTCATGCTTAAAATTTGACACACACCCACACACCCACACACCCACCCACACACAGACAGACCATGTCGCGAAAACCACTTTTTGGATTCAGGGGACCTCAAAACGTGAAGATCCATCAAAATCTCGACATCGAATTTTTGACATGAATCAATATTTCTTATATATATATTACATATATACATAGGTAAGAGAAAGTAAAAACAATGAAATAATCACAAGTAGAAAACGCATGAGTGAGACTTAATATTGTCCCTCACTGTACTTCATAGGAGAGATAGGAGAAATGGTTGCCACAGTAATAAAATATAAATATTTTCCTATACAACTCGAATGTACCGTACTGCCAGTAACTTATAAAGGCCTATATGTCGACACAAAAAATCTTGTGTGACAAGCACAGAGCACAACTTTCTCATACCTTCGGTAATCGAGACCCGTGCCAACCATTTCTCCTCTCTTTCTTATGAAGTACAAGAGTAAAGTGGTCTTCAAAAGATTTCAATGGTAAAATGATAATATACATTTTAAAAGAGTTTAAAAAATAATTGATTTTTGAATTAAAATCAAAATTGTTAGAGGAAATTTTCAGAAAATCCAAAAAAAAAAAAACCGAAAAAGTCTATCAGTAAATTAACCGCAACAACCGGGATTCAGCACAGGTTTTTTGCAGGCAACCGTACATCATTGAATTCGTAATAAAATTATGATTATTTTGATATAAGGTTTATTTATTAAACACACCGGTCCAGGTTATTAATTTTGAGTTACCTGTTTATACCTGTCAACTCATAGTTATGACAGGAAAATACAAGGCAACCTAATGCCGGCATATTCTAAAGGCTTCATACTTTCGATTGGTGCTTAAATTGTTTCTTAAACAAACGGGTGCAATTTTGAAAAAAAAATTAAGTTTTTAAATTTGTAATTAATTCTAGTTTGCACAGGAATTTTTCAGGCAACCTACGATATATTATTTAAAATATTAAATGTAATGTAAAATTTGTAAATTTTTGACATGAATGCAATACTTTCTTTTTATATATTAACATATTTAGATAATTGAAATTAAAAAGGCAAATCTCGCTAAAAAGGCAAGATGTTTTCTGTTTTTGTGGATTAACAAAAACCTTGGTGTAAAAATAAATAAAACAACAACAAAAACAAGCCAAGCTTTCAACATAATACTTATATAAGAAAGAGAAAAACAAAAAATTCAGAGAACAAAAAAGTATTTTTAAAAGTAAGAGATGAGAAAGAGCCGTGGGCAGGGGTTGTAATATCACCACTCACCCTCTTAAACTACAAAACTTATCACACATGTGTAAATATTTAGAAGAAGGTTCTTCCATACCAGTATGTATACTGAAGGCTACCACCCTGGGACGTGACAGGAAGCTTTTGATCGTATATTGGGGGTCCAGGCTCCAAATGACTTAAATAAAATCATCGGACTGCCTGGGATCCGAACCCGCGACTTTTAGTATACGAGGTTAGCATGCTAACCTCTACGCCAAACTCCAAGGGCCTGAAAATTGTTTGAAGCACACTTTACTCTTGTATTTCATAAAAGAGATGGGAGAAATGGTTGCCATGGTAACAAAATACAAATATTTTCGCATACTTATAAATTTTACATTATGAATTTCGAATGCTGTGCGACCAGTCACACCCATGGGCGTCCGCAGGATTTTTTGCAGGGGGGGGCAAGGATTTTTTGCAGGGGGGGCAAGTCACTTCAAGATAAGTTAAAAAAAACGTATTTTGATATTAATAATGTTATACATCTCTTAGTATTTAAAGCTTTCACACCGCGGCAAGGTGGATGTATACTGTGAAAGATTTTTTTTGTATTTTTTTTTTTGTTTTATACATTTTTTTGTATCATTTTAATTTTCCAGGGGGGGCAAGTGCCTGGTTGCCCCCCCTGCGGACGCCCATGGTCACACCAGATTTTTTGTCATAATTAAGAAAAGGCGAGGGTGCGCCGCAGGCGGACCCGTGCCATTTGGTGAGGGGTCCAGGGGGGGAAGCCCGCCCGGTTAGTGTAGAACAGAACCAGTCAACAATTTTATTGATTAATCCGAAAAGCTATTCAGTTTAATTTGTGAGAATAAACAAATTACGCTACTCCCATTTGGTAAAAATTAACAAATTAAACTGCATAGCTTATAAAAATTCCCTTCCGTCAATTCTAACCTTTAAACTATTAAGACTCTTTATCATTAACTGTGTGAGTGACAATGAGCATTCTCTCAGAATAACTGGCCCATAAAATAATGTATTCTGCCCATTTGACAACTCCGGGACATACATAAATTAAAAGATGGGAGAATAAAGTTTTGCCGAAACGTCTCGCTGGATTGTAAGTAATTTGGCTGCTCCTCCTCATCCTCCTTTATATAAAATGCATATAATTAAAATTTATTTCTCTCTTCAGTCATTAGTGTTAAACCAGACACGTTGAGGTGGGTTTCCATTTCCTTCATCCTGATTAGGCATCTCAATTAGAATTGGATCATTTTTTGCCATGAGGTAGATTTGAACTCGAGTTGTCTTCAACTAAATATTATATATACTAAGCTGCTTTATCCACTTTGCTAATCGCTCCCTCAAAATTTATTCCTGGGAGAAACTCAAGAAGGGGAAGAACGTTGGGGGGGTTGAAACCCCTTTTGTTATTGCTTTTATGACGTTGTCTAATATATAAAAAAAAATGCCTTTGCAGGAATCCGAAATCGTCGTCTTCAATTGGAGGCGCTCCAGCACTTGATCCAATTACTTCCGCCTGCAAATCGCGACACCCTCTACGCTTTATTGACGTTTCTAGAGCGAGTCGCTTCACATTCCAGCGAACATCGAGACGCAACTGGAACATTTGTTCCTGGAAATAAAATGGACGCTGGGAATCTGGCGACTCTTTTTGCACCGAATATTTTACATTGTTCAGCGCCTGGCGGCACCGAGATGGCGCCTGAACGTGCGGCTGAACGAAGTGACGTCATCAATGTTGTTCGCATCATGATGGATAGACGCCGGGAACTTTTCCAGGTTTAAATCAAATTATCTTTATTTGAGATGGCGTAGGCAGCAGCCTCGTGAAATTAATTTTAAAATCGGATTAAATTGCTTTCCATTTTTCTAAAAATGACGACTAGGTCCTGAAGAAAGGGTCGATTTGCATCCAACCCGTAACAAGCAATCTGAAATAAATGGCTGCTTACGTCCACCTCATTAATAATTATACTATACAGGGTGATTTTTTTATCGTGACAGACTTATTCGGTTATAAAAAAATAAAAATAGATAAAGATAAGAAAGATTAGAAAAAAAACAATTATTAAATAACAATCAGCATCTAATGAATTATTTAATAAATATTTATTCAAATAAAAAGGCAACAATGAAAATAAAAAAAAATACTAATTATTTTAATTTTTATTGTTGTGACTAAGAAGATTTTTTTGACTAAATTTGTTAATTAATTGTAGTGCATTTACAAGCAATTATGCAAATACCTTTGTGTTAGTTGTTCGCTTAGAAGAAGAATCTGAACTTTTTAATGATAGAAATAATAATATTGTTTTTTTTTTAGGTTAACTCTGAATTATTAGATGAAGTCTACGTTCACATGATGGACTCTGATCCGGAGGCATTGGACCAAGTATTAGCAGCCCGGGATGCTCTCAATTCCTCTTCACAAGAGTAAATATTTCACTTAACGATTTTATTATTGTTAAATCTTAATGCAGTTTAACAACTTTATAGTATCAAAAGTGAAGCGGAAACGGAAACAATTCGTCGAGTGTGGTCCCGTGAGGAGTGTTTACATGAGACCGGTGGCACTGGTGGTCCAGATGTTGGCATGAAGCCGACAAGGCATCGATTAGAGAAAGGGAATAAAAAACGCTGGAGGGATAGAGAAGTGGAGGTTGCTGCCCCTGATCTTGCAGATCGAGTCTATAGGTATTTCGATGCTGTTTTTGTCTGTTTGTAATTAATAATCCAGTCTTTCTTCTTGTTAAGGATGCTTGGTGGTAATGAAGGAGGCGGCAGCTCCGATAGTGGCGTCATCACTGCTAGTCTCACCATCCCGTTCTCATTAGACCATGATATTCCATATATTGAAGACTCAGCAGCTACTCATCAAATGTCCATTGGTAATTATAACATGTCTCATTCAACAACTTGTAAAGGTATTTATTTCTATTTGTTTTTAGGACTCGTTTCAAAACACACAAATACAAGTGGACTCCGGCAACGTTCAGCGTCAGGTAGTGATAGTTCCGGAGGGGTTGGTGGTAGTGGCGGAGGAGGTAGTCAAATTCAGGGTGATTCTGCTCTCGGTTCGTCAAGAGCGCCGTCTTCTAGTCTAGGATCTCCACCACCTTCTTGGGCATCGACACCGCCTACATCCCCGGAAGCAACAACGCCCAGGACCTCGACGACAACTACCTCTGCGGCATCTGTTGCGGCTGCTGCACATTATGCAATTGCTCAAACTTCACCTGTCGTTTTACACAAGGTTATTTTCTCCCCTGTGATCTCTTATAAAGTCTAGTACACGCTAGTAGACCATGTTGCGAGATTTGTCTACACTATGATGTGAATTCCATGCCCGTGACCCGTGGCTCAGAGAGAAGCTTCTCGCGCCGGGTCCCGGGTTCGTTTTCCGTCTCAAGCGAGAAAAATTTATTTCATTTGATTTGACTACAAATCAATTGAAATAAATAGGGATGGGGTCTAAATGGCCTTAGATGTTGAAAAAGATCTTAAAAAAAATTTTTTTATGTTTTAATTTCGTAAAACTTCTTTCACCTGTTGCTTTTGTAACCGGAAGGGTCAGAAAATCTTATTGTTACGCCACTGATTATATGATTGTCTACAACAGTGGTTTTCAAACTTTGTTTGAATGGTGTTATGTTGCCTTCCTTAAAAATTAATAATAGTATAACTATAACGCCTCTCCCCCCCTTTTTTTTATAAAATGATACAAATACAAACATTTTTATTGCAAAATAATTTATTGATACAAACTATTATATTGTTTATATTTATATAACTTTAGCAGTCATTTAGAAAATTGCTCGCTGTGGACTATATCCGAAAAAGTAAGGGTGTGCGGGAGTTGAACCACGGATCCATCAATTTGTACTCGATGTGCCTTTACCAAAAGACATTCGGGTATATTGATTGATGGATCCGTGGTTCAACTCCCGGCGGCACCCCCTTACTTTTTTCGGGTATATGAATTAATAAATATTTAATTATGTAGATTATTTCCTAAATTCTTTTCTATCTTTAACCTGAGATACAAAGAATCAAAGAATTTTCATTCAAAAGAAAAATAATCTCTTTGCTTGCAGGTCTCTTTTACATCAACATCCGAATTGCGTCAAGTTCAACAACAACAGAGTTCCCGAATAGCCCAAGTTTCTTCAAAATCTGCTGATTCCACGCCAGAACTTGTCCGTTCTGCTTCCGCCCAACTGATGGCCTCGTCGACGGCGTCATCTTTAACGGGAGCTGTCCATCGGGGGATCTCAACAATCGGCGGAGCCGTTCTACGATCGAAAACAGCTGATTTCGAGCGAATGGGTGCAGCAGCGGCAGCTGCAGCGGCCGCCGATGCAGATAGTAGACAAAAAAAGGCCAAATATAAACGACGGGATATTATCGCAAGTGAAACACAATCAGGAATGATGGCACGACGTCCTCCATTGTGAAAACACGTCGGCACCAAGTCCAATTCAATTTATTTTATTTATTTATTTATTATCTATTATACTTAAGTGTGTTAAAAACGCTGTTTCAATTTATACGATATATATATATATATATAAAATTTATTATCAATCAAAAGCTAAAAAACTTTTTTTTTATAAACTTGAACAAAAAAATAAAAATTAAAAAAAAAAAACATATCAAAATTATAACCTTTTGTGATTGAGAGTAAAATTTGTGATTTTTGAAATATGGTGTTACTGGAAAGAAGCGAAAGCTCTTGATTCCAGATTATATATGTGAAGGGAGAGGGGGCTTCCCTGGATATGAATATGTTCCAAATTGTTTCCTTTTCATAATAAGTCTAAGGGCCGGTTGCTTCACTTCTAGTCAACTAGCAATCTTATACGAAAGATAGCAAATCGTGGATATAGTAAACAAGAAGACGCTTAACCTTCGAGTTAAAAAAATTAATTTTTTCACATTATAATTAACTATGTTAGGTATAAGGAAAATTTTGTGAAGTTAGCAATAAAAATAAACATCATTTATAAAAATTATTAAAAATTAAAATAATTAATTCATTTTTTAACATTTCTAAAAAAATAAATAAACAAGGCTTGTGTTGCTAATTTCACCCCTTAATTAAGCAATATATCGAACTTTAGGTCGTAGTTAACTGGCTCTTATTTATTCATATGATTAGCTTAACTAGATGTGAAAAGACTCGAAAAAAAAGCTTATCCGAGGGATATCTAGTTAATTGAATGTAAAGCAACCGGCGCTTACTGTATTTAATATAGGCTATCTAATTTGTATCTGGCCTATTTTACCATTTTCACGCTCCACAGTATTTAAATTTTAGCATTTTTTTTTTTTACTTTCTCTTATTAGATATTATATTAAATATTCAATGTTGAGATTTTGATTCCAAAAAAAAATCTGGTGTGACTGGCGCACAGCACACAACTTTCTCTTACCCTTCGGTAAGAGAAAGTTGTGCACCGTGCTGGTCACACCAGATTTTTTGTGTCGAGATATATTTAGTTTCCCATAGCACCTTAGTTTCAAACTTGCATTTTAAATGTTGATTGCTTGAAATAAACTATGGTTATTTTTCAAAATTTTAATCTCATATTTGGACATTTTATACACAATATAGATTCGTAAATAAATACAAAATTTCATAAGAATTGGAAAAAAAAATTTTAAATGCGTAAAAAGTTCCAAAGGGCCCCTGACCCCATCGAAATTAACCATAGAGATTTAACATTGGCTCTATGGAATGAAGAGCCGGAAAGTGAATTTGAAAAATTTTACTGATATACTTTTTAAAGAGCATTTAAAAAATAATTGATTTTTGAATTTTAATCAAAATCGCAGCAGCGAATTTTGAGAAAATCGAAAAAAAAAGTACATCTGTAAAGTACTAGTACTTTTTGGCCGATTTTGATCAAAAATTCAGTATTTTTTTACTTTTTTTCGATTTTCTCAAAATTCGCTCAAACGATTTCGATTAAAATTCAAAAATCAATTATTTTTTAGATGCTCTTTAAAATGTATATTCTCATTTTGCCATTGAAATCTTCTGAAGACCACTTTACTCTTGTATTTCATAGAAAATATAGGAGAAATGGTTGCTATGGTAACAAAATATAAATGTTTTCCCATACTTATAAATTTTACATCTTGTATTCTAATATATCGGCGGAAACTAAATATATCTCGACACGAAAAATCCGGTGTGGCAAGCACAGAACACAACTTTCGATTACCGAAGGTAAGAGAAAGTTGTGTGCTGTGCGACAGTCACACCAGATTTTTCTAAATAAAGTTATTGAAAGTCAAAATCAAAATCTGTTCATTCACTCTGTTAGGTGATTTTAACAAATTTTAAAACCGTGAAAGGACTCAATTTGGAAAATCAAAGGTGTCGAAAAGAAATCAAAGTGCTTATTTTAAAAAAGCCTTAAATGTTATGTTATTTGTTTCCTTTAATTATAAAAAAGGCTAAAATACATATTTCTAGTCTCTCTTTTTATCTTTCCCTATTCTACACATGGCAGTCGCTTCAAATCGCAATTTATTTTTGTGTATAAACGATCTCTGTTTATATAATTGTGAAATAAAAATATATAATTTTTTATTCACGAGTTCAATTTTTTTCTCTCCCAACTCCTTAAATATTATTGTTATTATCGAACCGAACCGAGAGAGAGGAGCTCGTAGAGTCAACGCCTCGGCGTCGTCCTCCGGGATGCCTGTTGTCGTGGCTGGTTTGCTGGCCGTCAGTGTGGGTTTTTCATTTTTTCTTACTTATTATACGGAGCCGTTCCTGGCTAAGTTGTCGCCTCCGTGACTGGTCATTTTTGGCGCCACTCGTGGTTCATCTAGAAATTATGTAATAAAAAAATATGGTGTGAGGGTCGCATAGCACACAATTTTCTCTTACCTTTGGTTATGAAAGTTGTGTTCTGTGCTTGTCGTACCAGATTCAAATAATAAGATCATATAAATTTTATAAGAAACGATTCAAATTTTTAAGGAATAAAGCGTCCTTTTTTGGAATGCCTGAGCTTATAACAATATTCAAAATTTTAATTTTTTATCGGGCTGCTTTAAAGAAATAGCCGAGTCTTTTCAAATTAGAAAGGATAAGACAACGTTACTAGGAGGCACCACGTTGAGGGTTCTTCTAAGCCCCCCAAAAAATTTTCCTCCTCCTCTTTTTAAACCCCCTCCCCCCCCCAAAAAATGGCCTTTACTCTAGCAGCTTGTTGGGGTCATTTAAAAAAAAAATGTATTTTTCACTGTATCTTGAAAGTGGTAGAAAATAAAAAGAAACAAATTCTAGGACATTCTTCGATCTACCAGTATTTTAATATTAGTAAATGATGTCCAAATGATTTATAGAAAAGTTTATTGAATAGCTAAGCAGGACAAGCTGCAGATTAAGGACCTGGGTTATCTCGTTCGTGTTCGAGAAATCTCCTCTTCGGGATTGAAAGGTGCGAGATAATCTCACCCTCCAGTAACAGACACAAATGAGTCAATTTCAATTCTTGAATGTTTTACGTGCATGTCATTTTCTTTTCTTCTAAGTAATTCAACTTCCGCAACTTCAATTCTCGACTTGTTTCAATTTTATCACAGGAAATAATTTGCAAAATGTTTGAGTGAGTGGGAAATATAATTCTTTTCTGGACGATTTTTTGCTTGAGGATCGAAATTGTCAATTTTCTGAGATTTCATTCATGTTTTATACTATATTTCAGAAGATCATCTACAAGTAATCTGAAAAAAAATTTTATTCTAACTAATAATATTCAATCGAATTTATTTAAATGTTTAATATATTAATTTTATAATATTAAAAATATTACCTTTCAGCAATTATTCCTATAATATCTACTAGGAAAAACATTCCATTACAGAAAAAGAGCATAAATTAAAATTGTGACTTCATTGCTTAAAGAAAAAGGCAAATGAAAAGAATTAGACTCGATGGGCTGTGAAGTCAAATACAACTTTTTGCATCGCTGGCTTTTTATATATTTTTATAATAAGTCAGGTGTATAGTGAGCACATCTTTGGTCGCTCTTTTGGATAAATATTATTATTTATTTATGAAATTGAGTCGTTCTAAAAAAAGAAAAATTGAATTAGTATTGACTCTAATCAGTTAATAATGAGAATGTCAAGTTAGTGGACTATTTACCTTGCATTTGCAAGATTTTTTCTCTTCTCTCACACAAATATTCACTAACTAAAAGTAAACACCAAAAAAATTATCTCTTTAGTTTTCCGAAAATAATTATTTACTTATGCAATATATTTAAATGTCTCAATTGTGTTATTAAACATGTTATAATTCCTGACCTGAAAACAAAATTTAAATTAGCCTTAATGCTAATCAGTTAATTTATAAGAATTTTGAATTAGTGTTCTAATTTATTTATGTTTACCTTAAATTTCACAGAAAATATTGAAAATTTTCTCTCTTCTCTCACTTTTTTACACTCACATAAACACTAAATAAAAAATAAACACCAAAAAAGATATTTCCATTTACAACAAAAAGTGTAAGTGGTAAATGAAATTAATAAAAAAGAACAGCAAGAAGGTTTTAAATAATTAATTATCTCTTGCTTGCCGAATACAAATTATATATATATATATATATATTTACCGTAAACCGGGAGTCTGAGGAAATCTTATCAGTGAGAATGCGAGTGATTTTTTGGATTACAAACAAACGAGTGCGGGGGCTAACCAGGAAGAGATCCTACCTAGCCTAGCACAAAATTTGAAGACAATAGAGAGAGTATTTGTAACCCCGTCTCCACAATCAGATCGGCGGAGCCCTCGGGTCTGTCCCTAGCCTCAAGGAATGCAAATTTGGACCCTCCAGGCTATTCCTGGAGAAACGGCAAACCTTCCCTGACTCGATTTACTCATAGAGCCACCTCAAACACACCCTCAAAGATACAAAAACATATCAGACTCCAGAATGCGTCATCAAAAGTCGCAAAACACAAGAACACTTGGAACCTGGGCTTCGATTTTTCAATCAGGTCTGACCACATCTCCTTATGAACCGTTCATGGAATAAATCAACGAGAATATCTTTCATTTTAGCTCTCCGTTTGGATCCTAAATTAAAGAAACAAACAAAGGCATCCTAACAAAACCAACTTTAGAGTAGGCACCTGAAGCTAATAACAACAACAACGAATATCCAACAAAGGCCTAAAATGAAAGTATCCACGTTGGCTTCTCCACTATTGGATTCACGAGGAGTAGCTACAGGTTCATAACAAAATCCCTCTCGTTGGTTCGTTGGCATGGTGCACCCTCCACCCCATCTGCACGATGCATAATACCTTTGTTCTGTTGACCCTCAGGAATCTGTAACAAAAAAGAAAAAAATGAAATTAGAGTCAGAACATTTATATATTTTTGGATTTATGTGTGTATGTTTAGAGAAAAATAAAATATTCACCTCCTGAGGGGTTGACGGTCGCCCGAAGCTCCTTGCCTTGCACTCGTAGAGCTGATCCATCCCTGCACTCGTAGAGCTGATCCAGTTGATTGCACTAGGTGAACACTGAACACTTAACA